>JABFPQ010000036.1:0-18497 GCA_022817265.1 Masnerella sp. ZL-2020
TATAAAAACACTGTGCGTCGTTATTGAAGTTTATGACAAATCGTATGTTTGTCCTATACAGTTCAGATCATTGATAACATAAAATAAAATGATTATAGTTTTAGTAATATAATTGAATATTGAGAGAGTTGCAAAGTTTGCTTATTTTTCATGCAGTTAGGTGCATTAAATGACTGAAAATAAGCGTTGATTCATTTTCAACTGATAATTTATCTTGATTCATATATTTATTCTCAATTATTGCTAAAAGCTATTTTCCTTTTCACGTTTGTATGATTTTGGTTATCAAAATTAATTAAATTAGGCATATAAATTGATTTATTCATTAACTTTATATCGAATAATAAATTTTTAGATTTAAGATGATTTTATTAAATTATTTCAAATTATCGGTTCAAGTATCGATCGGCCTCAAGTACTACTAGCGCCTCTGGTGGCTTAGTTCCGCCTGTCCGGCCTGTCAAGTTTTATAAACAACAGAAATAATCGTCGTCTCATAATCCTGACGCAAAGCAATCAACAAAAAAAGCTTTATTGTAAGATTGGAATGTTAAGTGTTCGTTCAGAATTGTATAATGTAAATGTTTTTAAAAATCTTGAATAATCATATAAATTTTAAACATATTTAAATTTACTGCTATAATCAAACCCATTATATCCCAAACTTACATTTGTTTGGGATTAACATATGTAACTATAAGGAACAAATAATACACGTAATCAACAAATTATAGGAATATATGTTTAATGATAATGTATACGTACAAATCTGAACACAAAGTACACGATGAAATTGTACTGAGGTTCTAATTAAGAAAATACATTTCATCAAAAATGATAAACATTTGGCACTGCATAAATGTACAATTCGTTTCCAATACTAACGCTCGTGCATGGTTTATAAATATCTCCAGTCATGATAACTGTTTCTACTGACGATACATGTATGATTTTTTTTATTTGCTCACAGACGTGTAAAGTTTCCACATTTTTTACAAGAGTTATTTCTCCGCCAGTAGTAGCGTCAACCAAAAAACTTGTGCATTGAACAATTTGTCCATTATTTAATAAGGCAAAAGAATTGTTAGACCGTGCGTTGTCTTCATTTTTGACTGAATGTACACAGTTATTCTTGATAATTCTTTTATAGCCACGTGCGTTTTCCGTCAAGAACTCTAACTGCTGCAGATTTGCAGTGTCCGGTGTGAAGGGTTTTCCCATGTATCTACATGTGTTCGTTTTCAAACTACTTTTAATTTTACGTTTTTCCATGTCATCTAAAAAATATTTAACTTTATGAGACAATTTTTCAAGACCCATATGATGAATAACAAAGTCCACACTTTTTTGGAACTGTAAATGGCGTTGTATTTGATATACAACACCATTAGAAGCGTGAATTGTTTTCAGCAACTTTCCATTTTCATTTTCAAAAGGATAACAGCTATGAGCCCACAGTGGCCCCCAGTTGAACGCAGATTCAGCTAAATGAAGCAATAAATGAAGATTAAATGTCATGGCTTCTTTTCCGTATAGGTTTTCTGTTTCAAAAACAAACTCGTGCAGCTCTTCATTTGCATAATTTATTTCAGCTACAGTAATTTCGTTTTTTAATAGCAGATGTATGGCTTTTATGAACTTTAACCAGTGTATGACAAATTCTTCTTTTTGAAACTGAATTAAAATTGGATAACTGAAATATAAAATCCAGTTCTCCCATTCTTTTGCTTTCCAGTAACGACAAGCGGATATAGAACGACTCAGTCTTCCTATCTGAACATGACATTTAATGTTTGTAATAGCTTCATTAATTTCAGGAATGTGTTTTGTAGCTATAGAATATGACTTTTTCCTTTTTGTGAACCAGTATGTCGCGAATTGTTTAGCAACACCCAGCAGACAGTTATGCATATAGTCAACGACGAATCCATCAATGATATTAAAGTGTTGTAAATCAACTAACGGACTTTTGTATTTGAAACCATGACAGTCGTCAGTAGTAGCAGATTCTTCGGATAAAAGTTCAATATCTCTCAAGGCTCCGACTTCTGTGCGTCGTTCAGGATATTTTTTCAAAACTGGATACTTCAGGCTAGAACTGTTTCTGTCCCATTCTCCTGGATGTAAACAGAAATTGCATCCAAATTTACCATTAAATTGCTTTATACCCTGCATTGATGCTCGAGCAACGCTGTCAACCGAGCAACAGAGGGAATATATTTTAACTATTCTCTCTCCATTCTTAAAATTGCACTTAACTCCTTTTTCACTTAAATTATTTAATTGCTTCACAATGGGGTTCAAGAACGTTCTCATGTCGGGCTTGCTTTTTCCGAACCAAACACCACATACAATGTTCTTTTTCAGTCTAAACTCTATGGGAACTTCGTTCAGAGATAATATAACGGGCCAAATCGATAAAGTAGAACTAGTAAAAATCGGAGTTCCATCAGAGTTGAACGTTAAAGTTGCATATTCACTATCGCATTGGCTGCTCTTGAATGTAGACACAAATTCTTTATATTTCAATCCATCATAGATATCTCGTAATACTTCATCGGTAGAATTTCTGTTTTTCACTACAGAATAATAATAATCTTCATTTTCTTCCAGTTGCCGTTGAATGTCATAAGAAACGTCCCAGGTGATGAAAAAATCTCTATCACTCAAATTTCTTATGTCAGCTTCTGAACCGCATTTATCGCAGACCTTCAAATCGTTGATGCCTTCCACGGTAGTAGCATTCTTTTCGCCAATATATGCTTGGCAATTTGGACAAACTAGATGTACTTCAGATTTTTGGGCAGAATTGAACATTTTGTTCAATAAGTAGGATGTATCGGGAAGTATTGGTTCTTCGAAAATATTGTTGACCATTGCGAAAAGCATCCTCATAGCAGAAAGTGATAAATAGTTTACTACCCTGATAACACGGTTTGCATAATTTTTTAGCAAAATTCATGCTAAATGTGCGCATGAATTTAGCATGAATTTTCCGTTAAGCGGTGTCCGCATTTTTGCATGAATTTATTGCAAAAATATTTTCTGTTTGAAAAAGGTAATCTCAGTATGATAATTCATTTTCATTTTATTATTTTACATTAAGGATTATTGCCATTTTATTCTTTTTTGTCACAAGATATAAAATAACGATGTAATTGTAACCTCTAAAATTCAGTTTGTTTCCGTGACTGACTGAAGTGATGGACAAAAATGAACGAAACCGAATGCTACATGAGTGTATAAAACATGTTATATTTAAAATTATTGCTGGCATTAGTATTCTACGATTTATTTATACAGATTACTTTGTTTGTTAGAAATTGTATAAGAAAATATCTTACAAGGATTTTATGATATTTGTGTTAAATATATGAATTCATTTTTGTTAAAATATGTAATCCCAATGAATACAATTCGTATGTAATAAATAAATAATATTAACTTAAGTGCTGCAAAAATATAAATTGGTTTTTCCAATTGTCACAGGAATTAAAATTATATTTTTTTTTCGTATAAAATATGTTTACTATATAACTATATGAATATATAATAGTATAACATGTATAATCATATAATTTTATGTAAATAAACAAACAATTTACAGAATTTCACACATGAAAATTACATAATATACCTTAAGAATCGAGATTTTTAGCATACAAACTGAAATCACATTGAACAATTTTTTAATTTGTATTACAATGTATTGTAACTAGTATTGTGTTCACGTTTATATACGCACAGATTTAAATACTTTCTATTCTTAAGAACAACATTAACTAGTAATAAAATATCAGGACGTCGAACAAAAATTATTGAACAAGTTGAAATTTATTGACATATAAACTTTGCAGTGTACAATATTGTTGTACATCAATTTTTTTATTTCTGTTTCTAAAGGTTTGTGTTTAATTTTACAGACGACTTATATAAATAAATACACATATCTCTCAATTTAATTAGAGCGTTTTAGCATATATTTTGGTAGGCTCAACTTGGGTAAAAGTGACACCTTATTTTTCTCATTTAAATTGAAGCAAAAATCACAATTATTATACAAACTCAACGATTGAAGTCTAAAATTTAATATAAGAATTAATAAAAGAATATATGAATAATTTTCAAATCAAAAATGATTTGATTTTCAAATCAAAAAAACAATTTTACCCCCGCGTCACTCTTATTCCGGTTGATCCTATATTTTTTATTATATATTATGAATTGCATTTATTCATGCTACTATGTAAAGATATGTATTCTTTCCACAACTTCAAGTCTATCACTTTGGTCTATTAACTAAATTTGCATCAAAATTTATTAAAGTTAGGTATGATTTATTGATAACCAAAATTTTTCTCTTTCTCTTTCTTTTTCAGTTTGCAAAAATTTTGAAATCTGACGAGTTACATTGGATTAATAACATATTTAGAAGAGGTCTATATTACTAAAAATCCCAAAGAGAAAGAGAAATAAAACTATACTAATTGATTTTCATATATCTTCATGAAAAAAATATTTAATAAGAAAGTGATAGACTATATTCTAAGCTGTGTAAAAAGAATACCAGCTATTCAAACTTCTTCGTCCCCAAAAATTTGATCTTCATTTAATAATAATCTTCTGCTGCCATTTCGACTATGGTTATTACGCATTCGTTCTCTTTGATGAGCTAAACGCAACACCTCCTTCATTTCAGAATGAAATTGTTGTTCTGAAGGAGTCTCGAATTCCCGCCTGTTATTGGTTGATAATTGTATAAGCTGTACGGCTTTACTTTTACAAAAAGCAAGCTTTTCAATGAAGTCATTCCTTCTTTTACCATACCAGGTAAATTGGGTAAGAACCGAATCTTCAATTAATTCCGAAAGGCTAAGTTTGCACGCCAGTTTCAAATTCTCTCCTCCTACATATTTCAAGTATTGCACAATTTGTATTTCAACATCTTCACTGATGTTCTGTAAATTTTTGACGTCCCGCAAAGTTTTGCAGGGCAGGAAATCCGGTTTTTTAGGGTTTCGGAATTGGTTTGTTCTCAATTCTCGTCGCATAGCCTGAACTTCTAATAAAATTTGATGTTGGACATCGTTATCTTCGGCCCGCGAAGCGGAGACGTAGGCTCTAAAACAATGATAACTGGTTTAATATGAAGAAGATTAATATTAATTATATATATACTATTAATTGTGTTTACATTAGTCCTACCAGCATAAACTAAATTAAAATAAAACAATTATTTGATTAACATATACAAATAATAACTTCATAAAAAATATTCATATTAACCGAGAATCATTCAAGGCGTTTAGTCTTCCAGGTGAGGTAGGATTCGGGAGCACTGGTTCTACAGGATTGGTAGGCGTAGGACCTCTTCGTCTTACAATATTAGGCGGAAGTGTGAATCTGGAACAATGTTTCATATATCATTAAATGACATCATATATTGATTAAGAACATAAAATGGAGTACAAAAAGTTAGTAACAGATTTTATAAATCGAATAATTGTCTCACACCATAAAATTTTATGAACAGTAACTTCCTAATGATAATGCATACCCTGGCGGAAATAATTCTCTGAAAAACCCTTAAAAAATTTGAAAAACTCGTGAAAGTGAAACCTCTCATAATTTTCCAGATATATCTATTGAAAAATCTGTCTGACATTTTAAGAGAACAAATTTATTAAAGATTTGAAAAGAAATATAGAAAGTTAAAAATTCTTTGTTTTTTGCGACAATTTCTATTTTTACTTATTGCAGTAAAATACAGCCTTTTGAGAAAAAAAAATTATCTAAAAATCTCTTAAAAAATGTTTTGAGAGTTCTCCGAAAAACTCTGAAACGTTTCACTTTTTCAGAAAATTATTTCCACTAGGGTATTGACCTAGAATCATGTCCAGCGTTTCGTCCTTCTGAATGAGTAGGACTAGGGGATCTTGAACTTCCAAGACTGGTAGACGTAGGGACTCTTGGTCTTACGCCACTGATAATATTAGGCGGAAGTGTGAATCTGGAATAATATTTCATATATCATTAAATGACATCATATTCTGATTAAGAACATAAAATGGAGTACAATAATTGCGTAACATTTTTCAGTAAAATAAAGAATTGTTTAACAACTTGAAATTTTATGAACAATAACGTTGTAATGATAAACCATATTCACCTAGAATCATGTCCAACGTTTAATCCTTCAGAATTGGTGTGATTGCGGGCACTTGGCCCTCCAAGATTGGTAGACGTAGGGACTCTTGGTCTTACGCCACTGATAATATTAGGCGGAAGTGTGAATCTGCAATAATGTTCCATATATCATTAAATGACATCATATATTGATTAAGAACATGAAATGGAGTACAATAATTGCGTAACATCTTTTAGTAAAATAAAGAATTGTTTAACAACTTGAAATTTTATGAACAATAACGTAAAAAAAGCCATATTAACCTAGAATCATGTCCAGCGTTTAGTCCTTCTGAATGAGTAGGACTAGGGGATCTTGAACCTCCAAGACTGGTAGACGTAGGGACTCTTGGTCTTACGCCACTGATAATATTAGGCGGAAGTGTGAATCTGGAATAATGTTTCATATATCATTAAATGACATCATATATTGATGAAGAACATAAAATGAAGTACAATAATTGCGTAACATTATTTAGTAAAATAAAGAATTGTATAATTGTATAACAACTTAAAATTTTATGAACAATAACGTTGTAATGATAAACCATATTAACCTAGAATCATGTCCAGCGTTTAATCCTTCAGAATCGGCGTGATTGTGGGCACTTAGCCCTCCAAGACTGGTAGACGTAGGGACTCTTGGTCTTACGCCACTGATAATATTAGGCGGAAGTGTAAATCTGGAATAATGTTTCATATATCATTAAATGACATCATATATATTGATTAAGAACATAAAATGGAGTACAATAATTGCGTAACAATTTTTAGTAAAATAAAGAATTGTTTAACAACTTAAAATTTTATGAACAATAACGTAATAAGAAACCATATTAACCTAGAATCATGTCCAGCGTTTAATCCTTCAGAATTGGTGTGATTGCGGGCACTTGGCCCTCCAAGATTGGTAGATGTAGGGACTCTTGGTCTTACGCCACTGATAATATTATGCGGAAGTGTAAATCTGTAAGTGTTTCACATAACATTTGATGACATTATATTGATGAATAACATTGAGTAAAGTATAAAAAGTTTGTATAATTTTATTACTTTTAAAGTATTATCCCTATAAAATCGTTACAGTTAAAAAGCGTTGAAACTTTATTCCAATGTTGTTTATGCTTCACCGAACAATTTTGCAAAATATTAAGTCGACGGACTTTCTTTGAGTCGAAAATATTTGATTTTCAAAATGCATGGAAATACATCAGAGATAAAATATCAGAGATAAAAGAAACACGTGCATGAGGTCACTTAAAATGCTACAATTTGAGCACCTGCAATCAGCAATTGCCAAAAATGAACAAAACAATCTTTATTTTCTAAGAAATCATTTGTCAATGTTTGGAGAAATAAGAGAAAAACAGTCATTTTTGATGATGAACACGCGACGATCCCCATTAATGGTTACGAATACAAATTTATATTTTTCAAATAATTATGTAAAATATCATGCAAATGCTAATTCATAATACAAAAATTTCATGTTCATAGGCACAATACCTTAGGTAAATTAAATACTTTCCTTACTACAGAAACTTTATAAATAATATCATGATTCATGATTATAATGTATATTAACCTTGAAACATGAAAGGCGTTGAGTCCATCAGGATTCGTAGAATTCTCGGCTTCTAGTCTTCCAATACTAGTAGGTCTTCCAGGACTGGTAGTATTAGAAGCTTTTGGATCTTCTAAATTGATAGTATTAAGCGGAGGTCTTACACTGCAAAAAGTATTGTTTTAATTTTAAGCACCATTTTTTTAGCAAATTATAAATCGTTTCGTGGTGTTTACAATTTTTTATAATCTTCTTATCATAGGAGAAAACTTTGAAACCGTTTCTTTTAAAACGCCTTTTTTTGCTGTGTAGTCTGTAAGTGTTTTACATTTATTTTATAAAATCCCATTATATATAATATATTGTTCGCGAGGGCGCGAACAATCAAGATGATTCAAATTTCAACCACAAAAAGAAATTCATAAATTTCTATAAAAAATGTTTTAAAACTTGAATCATTTATTCTTATTATGAAAATCACTTAAAAATTGAAATGGAAAAAATGACATTAATAGTCTGACATGATAATGAAAATAAGAAAATAATAATTTTACACCAATTCTTGTTAATATCCATGTTTACCTTTTTTTAGATAATGCTACTGCACTTTTTATTTTTTGTAAATCACGTTTCATAATGTTATTTAAATCTTTCATGGTAGAATCATAGTTCTCTGAAATATAGAATATAACTACTTTAAAATTTAAAAAACATACATTTCATTTGTAATTTTGTCTTAATATTGAAAAAATGTATTATGTTTAGAACGTCAAGTTTCAATTAATTTAATGACACTAAATTATCGGACCTTTATTTTTTTCTGTTTTTCCACTTCCATTTCTACTCCCCCTGCCTCGTCCTCTTCCTCGTCTTGTTCCTCCTTTTCCTCTTACTTGTCGCATTTTTTGCCCTCGTCCTTGCCTCTTTTCCAAACCTTCTTCTTCATCATTATCTGATTCATTATTTATTTGTAATGCATTTTTTTCTCCTTCTGAATGCGAACTGAGATATCGACTAGGTTTTTTAGCTTTTGGTCTTTGAGATCTCCGTAAAGTTTCATTTTCATTTGAATTTTCAGAAACTGAGCCACTCTCATCATCCGATTCACTTCTTTCAGTCGATTGTGATAACATCTGTTCAGAATTAGCACATTCAGAACTCTGCAAAATATGTAATATTGTTATATAAAAAATATGCAAAATGGAAATGATAAATTTGAAAATTAAAAAAATTATACTATCAATACGGAATAAGCTTTCAAAACTTAATTAAGTATTTTTGTTATTATTGATTATACAGCGTTTTTTATAATTCAGTTTTGACAGCATTAATAAACATTTATGTACAAAAATTACATGTATTAATCGAATAAATCTAAAATGTTTTGAAAATAAAAGATAATCTGTAAATTAGTAAATACTATACTATGATAGGCCCTGAAATATATCACATTTGATTTTGTGTACACCATTAATATTGTTATATTAAATATTATCCGTTTTTTTGGAAATAAACATGTAGAATCCTATTTTTGCAAATTCGCCAAAAGGAAGAACTTACGAATTTCGCCACTGAGTTCATTTACTAGCGCTGAATTCGGCACGGGCATAGCGTATAACATGATTTTTGTTTTTCGCAAGTTATCACAAATGAATTTAAATTCATATAATTTAAGAAATATATGTTACTTATTAGGCAAAGTTATTATTTTACACTTATTAATAAATATTTTTACACCTTAAACATTATTTCAATTTTTTTCATCCGTTTTATAATATAACCGATTTTGTTTTTAGTTGTAGAAAAAAAAATCAATGGAAATAATGCATTTAAGGTGAAATGTCAAGCGAGCTCAATGCGGGAGTGAGAACTTATGGCGATTCCTCTTTTTGTCTCTTTCCAACGCCTCGCGACTGACATTTCACCTTAATGGAAAGAATTTCTTACTATGTTATTGTTATATGTCCAAACAAAACAAACCTTTTCATCTATACATCTAGTCGAAATAAACTTTTTAATAACTTTTTAAGACTCACTTATTGATTGTGAAAAAATATTCGAATTATAAAAATCAAAACATTTCCTGTAATTCATTGCATTTTGACAAACAAACTCACTAAAATATATGCTCATATAAAGATAAGAATTATAACACAAATAAACGATACTTTTCAAACTTACTTCTTCTTCGTTTTCTTTTTCTTCTTCTTCTTCTACTTCTTCCTCCATTGAAAACTTGCTCAACTCCGACATTGTTTTTCAATTACTGACAAGTAGAAATATTCACCGATGAAATCTGATATTCAAGCCTGAAATATATAAATACCATAAATAATTAAGCAAGAATGGTCAGCGTCAAAAACAAATGAACAACTTGTATCGCTGGTGTTTGTTTACATTCGCCGCTGCTATGTTCAAGTATGTTACGTTTAGTGGAAAGAAGTAAACACTAGGAACGGACTACTCGGCGTTGCTCGGAGTAAATTGATATTATTCACTGATCAAATAAAGAAAATAACAGAAGACGAAAACAATCGAGGGCAAATGTGGAAAATGCCATTTCGGAGCGGCGAGATTTTTTGATGAGTCTAAATATTGTGTGTCTACATGTTTTTGACGATTATTTATATGAATGTAAAATGAGTATCATTTGTTGTTCCTGATTTACATGCAAATACAAAAATCAAATTAAGGTAATTATATTTAAAGAAAACATGTTTTGTTTTGAGGTTAATGAGCACATAGATATATAATTATATATATAAGGAATATATATGTCACTTCAATAATTTAAAACACTATTTAATAAAATATTCAGTAAAATACATTTCGATTGTCATTTTGTTTTGTAGTGTACCATCAAGAAAGTGTTCTTGTCTGTCGTTTAATGATTTATTATAAATATAGAATATTTTATATTACCAATAATATATTTGTGAGTAAAGTGACACATTTAAGGTAGGACTTACATAACAGTCATGTTCAGAAATTTCTATGCGTTTGTTTCGTCTTAAGATCATTCCATGTTACTAATGTATCTTTACTCAACTTTTACATTTAATATTTCAGTTTCTAAACGGACGATTTTATCCAAATTTTGGGAAATTTTTGCGATCGATGTTGATAATCTATGTTTTTAATTTCAACAAATTCTCATGGATTTGATTACTTGTAAGTCCAACCTTAAGTATTGAATTAGTCAAAAAATGTTGTATCGGCAAAAGCAAAATACTATTATAAATGAAAATTACACATCATATAATTTAAAGTGCTTTTTGTTTCAGAAACAAATATGAAAATATGTCCCGATAAAGTTAAACCTAAGGTTTCTTTAAGAACCAAACCATATTTTCAACTCGGAAGAAGGCAACAAAGGAGAGTTCGAAATAGAATTTCAATATCTTCTAGACAGATTGCTTCACTTCTTCAAAATGCGAACAATACCAATTATTCAATTTCTAGTTCAGAGCCAGATTTGGACGACAGACTATTATCTACGAACAATGAAACAAATTTAATTTATCAAATTGATCATATTGATACCCACCACCTTATCGATGAAAGAAGATTATCTCCTTCAAATGAACCTTCACAAAGTCATGACAATCCAATGCCTACTATTTTAGCGAAGTCTACACCTTGTACAAATGCTTGTGACGAAAAAACTAATTTTCAAAGAAATCTAGCATCTGGTTTTGTGTCAAGTGGAATGAACCATGTACAATGCAATAGAGTATTGCATATTCTTCGTACGCATCAATGCTTTAGGTACTTTATTTACATTAACGTTCACTTAAGATATTATTTTATATAATCATTTTTCAATCATTAAAATCATCTTTTTATCTATAGAAGGTTTTAGTTTTACTTTCATGTGAACTAAGGAATTAATCATGTGGTTTAACAAATGAAAAATAGTACTTTTTTAAAATTGAACTTCAATAAATCAATTATGTAAATACAAATAAACATACCATATGTCAATTAATTTTGATTTATACTATTAATTTGCAAAATAAGGTTTAAAATAACAAATTTCAAAATGTAAACTACAGCACTAATCTAACCCAGGTGTATTTGACTACAACTTCGTGTGCATCTGCAAAACGTCAAAATCTCAGCCGGGGTATTTTATCAGTCCATTTTAGGGGAAGCTTTAACAATGAGACAAACAAAATAATTAATTTAATTAAAATGGAATCCTTTGTAAATCGTAATATTATAATAGAAAAAGGCATTTTATATATTTTTAGAATATTTTTGCTGAAAAAATGCATTGTACATTGGATTTATTTACAGAGCGATACGTGTCCCTTTGTCGGATTTTTGACACCTAAATCACGCCTAGCATAGTAGTAAATATATTGCTATGTCGGATAGACCTTCGGATTTAGTTTCCTTTTTTCCAACCACCTTACAGTATAATATAGATCTGTATTTTGTTCCATGCCTTCAAGGGGATTCCTCAGTATCACGGAGTTTGCATCTTGATAGTTTTCATTACTAAAATGTAGAATTGATAATAATCATAATTATAACTAGCCGATTCCTTGACAATGCCGAAATAACTTAAGATATTTATATCAATTCCTTTTATAATTCAATATAAAATTTTGTTGACCTGGTGACTAATTTAAGACAATAACTTATTTTATTGGATCATGCACTTTTAATAAAGTGAAAAAATTGTCTGGTTTTGTTTCAAGTTAATATTAATTAATTGTTTGGTTTATTTAAATTACACTTACCGTGACCCGGTTGCTTTACCTTGAGGAATCCCCTTAATACAGAATTATTGTACAAATGATTCCAGAGTTGAAACCGATTGAAACATTTCAATAATGATGAACATTTCTATAAAAACTTTTTATTGTTACAGATTTCTGCCACAAACTGCCAGAAAGCTGTTGAAGACACCACGAATTGCAAAGGCAGTACAATGTGTACCCCCAGGAGAATATCTACACCTTGGGTTGAAAGATGCGCTCGTTACCCTAATGAACCACAGTAACGATGAAGATATACCATGTGAGATAAAGATAGACCTCCATGCTGACGGTGGTAGGCTGAATAAAAAACAGTCTGTTTGGGCATTGTTATGTAGAATATGTAATCTGAATCTGCGTCATATTGGAGTTGTTGGCTTATACAAAGGAAGTAAGAAACCAGAAAGTTCTGTGCAGTTTTTGAATCCGACTATCCAGGAAGCTTTGCAGATCAAAAATGAAGGTGGTATAACGTACAAAGGTCGAAAAGTGATAGTAACATTCAGATGTTTAATTGCAGATGCACCTGCACGTGCTTTTCTACTGAATCATAAGTATCATAATGCAAAAAAACCTTGTTCGAAGTGCAAAGTTGAAGGATCTACATTTGTCAGCACAAACAAAAGGAAAACAACACGTCATACAGTTTTTTGTGGTTCCTTTCATGAACCAAGAACAACTGAAGAATATAATGATAGAGTCGACGTAGAACACCACCTTCCTGAACCATGTGCCTTAAATCAAATATTCTCCAGTTTGGTACACGACGTGCCCTTCGAATATATGCACTTGGTTTTATTAGGAGTAACTCAGAAGATTCTTTGTGTATGGATTCTTGGAGCTTACAACAAACGCGTTCAGATGAGTAGATTTAATAGAAACATTGCCAAAAGAAGATTTTCTGATATCAGTAAACATATTCCCCAAGAGTATGCTAGAAAGCCAGCTGATTTATTAAGTTTTGAAAGTTTTAAAGCGACAGAATTTAGACAAGTGCTACTTATTACTGGAATCGTGGTGTTTCGTGGTCTATTACCAGAACATGTCTATATGAACTTTATACTACTTCATGCTGCAATCAGGTGTCTTTGTTACTACTCGGAATCTGAAGTTCATTTGTGTTTTACTGAAATCGCTCTTCAGAAATTTGTAGAACAAGTGGAGAAACTCTATACAAAAGCTTTCTTATCATACAATGTGCATGGTGTGCTTCATCTTGTAGAAGATGTCAGAAGATCAGAATGTGACCTTGATAAGCTATCTGCATTTGCCTTTGAAAATATGATGGGTATTTTTGTAAAATTAGTACGAAAACCAGCCTTACCACTACAACAGATCGCAAATCGTCTTGTTGAAAGGAGTGAAAATCCAGATTACGAAGTAGTGCAGAGGAATAAAGAACCCCGAGGTAGCAAAGAACATTTTTCAGAAGATGTTTCTCCTGATTTTAAACAATTTCAGAAACTGGAGGTTGACGATTTGACATTTCGAACAAGAATACCTGATAATGCTGTTTTCATTAACAACCACGTACACGTGATACGAAACATCATATTGAACAATGGTTCTTACTTTTTGAAGGTCAGCACTTTCGGAAACATGAGATCGTTTTATGATGTGGGGCTAACATCAATGCAAGTAGGAGTGTATATAGTTTCTGAACTACATGAAACAGTAGAATTACTGCCAATAGATTCTATACAGAAGAAATGTTTCATCGAACCTCTTTCTGAAATGTATAGCCCTGAGGAACAATGCAACAGTGATTCAGATTCAGAAAACACATGTGAATCAAATGAACTCATAGCAATCCTGATGTAATAATTTATTGTAAAAAGTATTTTGAAAACGATCGAGAAGAGTTGTAATGATAATAGCTGTAATTATTTGAAACATTAAAATTTATTTTATTCATCTTCAATATTATTTATATAATTATTCTAATTTGTAATTTCAGTTTTTATTAACAGACGACTTGTGGAATTGGTGACAAATGCGCTATTTGTAAATATAAAGAATAGAAAAACGAACAGAAAAAAGAAACATGATATTATACCTCCGTGTAGTGTGAAAGTCTATGTAAATTATCGTTACCAAAGAAAAGTATTTATGTATGGCCGATTTTTTATAATAAAATTATACTCCAGAAATATTAGTTCATTTAATGATATAATTTATTGCAGGCGAGTTTGCTAGTGCGCTCAAGCGTATTTTACATCACGCAGGATCTCAGTCAATAGCTGCAGAGCATTCCATGGAGACAAATAGTTTCACTTTTGTCCACTTCCTATTTGTGTGAATTACTTTTTCGAATATTTGTCCAAATTCTAATTATAACAAATTATACTTTGGTTAATTTTGCAATATTTGTGTTTTTTTCATATATAAAAAGTACGCTTCAATTTCTCTTTCTTTTGGCCAGGATTTTTAATTTAACCTTAAAAATACTCCGAAATTTTAGATAAACGGTTAACTCCATTTTTTTAAAACAGAATCTATTTATACATACTTTTTTTCTTATATATTATAATTTTTGTACAAATTAAAGCTATTAATATTGCATATAACGAAAATCTACAGTCGGTAATACAATTTCTACTAATTTTGTGCAAAATTATTGATAAATTTTGCATCATTTTTGCATGAATTTCGTAAGCATATGCGGACACCGCTTAACGCAAATTTTGTGCAAAACCAATGCATTCTTATGTGTTATCAGGGTACAATGATTCAGTTGCATATCGAATCATTTTTATAATAAAATATTGAATTACATGCGACAGTGCTCATTTTTCTATAAAACTGAATGTATTTTCAACGTTAATTTTTTGTTGTTTAATGAATAGACCTATGCTGAATATAGCAGAAATTAACGTCATAACAATGAATCTTTCACTATTTTAGAAATTTTAATTTCTATAGTAATTTTATTAGACGCCTAGGGAAAAGAACCTTACGTTTGGACAATTTTTCTTTCTATTTTGAGAATTATTTAATGATAAACTTTCAGCTATTTGCACTGAATTTATTCAAAAATATCTTCTTCATTAGAATAGGTTTTTTATCAAATTAGTTTTAAACTGTGTTCATTTATATCAACAATCAAAGTTTAAATAAAAAATTAATCTAAATAAAAATAATGCTTATGTAGCTGATCTATTCATATAAATATGCTCGTGCAGGACGTTTCTGCAGTATCTAGTGTATCTAAATATACATGGTAAAACGAAATTGAGTAATTATTAGCATTAAGGAGGTTGGGGCGTAAAACAAACCAGAAACGATTGAAGAAAAGGGATAGACAGTAAAATAATTATTTTATAAAATATGTAGTTTCGCGTGTAATTTATATTATTCAAATAAAAGCTCATCATTCATAACTTAAAATTCATAACTATTCGTATTCATCATTTGTTCCTGTTTTTGACCATTATTTCCCTTATATGAAATTTTGAAATTCAAATTACAACCAAAATAGCGGGTAAATTTTTATAAAATTTTGCTAAAAGTATTTAAATGTTTTTCTTCACATTATACCAAATGTGTGTATAGTTCTTATCGTAGAAACATATTTTAAATTATTAAATTAAGTGAATTTACATAAGGCTCAATGTATTTTGTGCTCAGTTTCAACAATTATTATCTCACAAATCAACGGGCCAATCTTATTTAAATTTCAACCATTCATTACTGCAATATATATCTACAACATAAATTATTTTCGTTGAAAACTGATTGTCAGTTTGATTATGCCCCAACCTCCTTTTTCCACTAAATATACTGTTCAATCTTTTTTGAAATTATTCTTTTTAAAAATTGTTAAAAATTAAGCATAAAATACATAATAGACAAAACCGTAGACTTTTTTACGCAAATTTTACTGGAAAAATGTATAATTATTTATATCGATTACTTTATAAACCTTGTTATAAAAAATGTACAACGGAATAAGTTTTTCCTAAATAGACCCATCATAAAGCTCATTTGTCGAAACGTCCTTGAATGTAAGACGTTTCGGAGAAAATTCAAACTTGTACGTACATACTTATTATCTCTTACAACACAAAGTGTACAACTATAACAAAAATTCTACTAATAATTGAAAGTGTTTGAAATATAATGATCAAGAAAATAATTGAAAATATCCATAACTTGAGTCACAATTGATTAATCAAGCTAAATGTGCCGAAACGTCCTTAGTCTCCCCTATCTGTAATACACAAGAGTCTTTCAAAATTGACAAGAGTGTCAATTGAAATTGTTCGAGACTATACGGTAAAGAAAATCTGTATATGTCGTTTTGTGTAATCATTATTTAAATTCTAAACTTTTATTAACAATTCATAAACTTTGTAACGAGTTAGGGTAGTTGAAATATCTATACTTTGACTAATATTGTATACAATCACATCATACATTTTTATTAAAGTCATATCTAAATGTTTGTAAAATTTTTAGGTGAAATAATGAGCAGGCCATCACAGTATAAGGATTATTGCATGAAGGGAAGCAATGCTGAAATTCCAGAAAGAACTCAGTCAAGATATCGCAATCGTCCTAATGTGTTTAATGAAGAAAGGGTAAAAATTTTTAAACTGTTAACAAATTTCCTAATTATATATCAGATAATAAAAATCAAATTGCGGAAAATTCATTAATAAGACAATCTTTGAATAAAAAAATCAATTCAGAAAATTGTTCGTCATTGATAATTTGAATGGCACGAATGTTTGCAAAGGTCATTCAAATGTCTTCGTTCAGCTGGTTCTGTTGGACCTGTATGGTCTTTTGAGGATAGATTTTAACAGTGATTCATCACAGTGATTACATTGCTATTCATATGATATTTTACACTGGGCTAAGAAAAAAAGTACCCACTTGAAAGTGGTCGAAAATAAACGATTTACAACTGAGGGGCATTTCGATAAAATTCACTATAAAACAAACTACAAATAAGTCACAGGTATTATAAAACAAACAGTAATTGATTGGAATTTTGTTATTAAGTCAGACAAAATTGTCAAAAACAATCGCAAAAGGTGGAACATGTTCGAACTTTTCAAGTTGTATTTCTTAATTATCTTTTACAAAAAACAACATTTTAATGATTTATCGCTTGTTTTTTATTACTTGTGATCTAAAAAACATTCTAAAAACTGCTCAATATCAATAACCTCGTAGAATCATATTAAGAATTTGAATAAATATCTGAACTGTTTTTGAACTTTTTGAACTATTTTCAACAAGCCTACTTTTCATAGGGCGCCCCTGATTCATGTTTATTTTTGCATTGATTTTTATAATATACAATAACCACTGTCATTTTGCATGTGTGTCAGTCCGTTTAATGACATACGCATAACACATACATGACATGAACGTGGCATAAACGTGACATAAACAACTTACATGTGATGTAGGCATCTCATACATGTAATGTACGGACAACATGCACTTGACATATGTATGAGCCACCCGTGACACATGCATAATATAGACATGACATGAACATCAAACAAACAACTTACATGTGACGTAGGCATCGCATACGTGTAACATTTGCACAACACACTCATTACACATGCATGACAGAGACATATTATATACGTGACATACGCAAAACGTGCACTTGACACAAATGCGTACATACGGACTGACACTCATACACAATGACAATAATAATTGCATACTGTAAAAATCAATGCAAAAATAACATTTATCAGGGGCACCTTATGAAAATTATTCGAAAAATATATTACACAACAAGTGCTGAAAAAATTGTTAACAAGGGTAGCAGTGGCGCACGAGCTGAAAGCGAGTGCAAGCTACACATGTAATGTATACTATTTTTCGTAACACGTGCATAGAAAGTAGCACTTTACAGCGCTGTTTTCCGTGCGGTAAGTAGCCATTTGCAGCGCTGTACCGTAATGAGCACAGACTGTGGCGTAATGGGTCTATTACACCACTAGTGGTGTAAT
>JABFPQ010000037.1:0-18489 GCA_022817265.1 Masnerella sp. ZL-2020
GTACAAAGAGCAAAGTAGGTTTTTAAACTAAAATGTGATATCTTTCTACAGTTACTTGAATTGAAATTTCGAAACTTTATTAATAAATTTTTATTGTATCTACAGGACTGTCTAGACCCTAAAAATTTTGAGACAAAAGGCGAAACAAAAATTCTCACAGTCTCGCAATCTAACAACGTACCAGGTCACACTGGTTTCATGACAATCGCTACTCTACCTCCTCTTTTTGCGCGCAAAATCGAAAATCTCGAAGACAATAAAAAATAAACAAATACGAGCAAATGTTATCAAAATCATTTATTCATCAACTCTACAATTACTGAAAATTTAAATTAATTAAAAGTATTAATACTTGAACTGCAATGGCAACGAGAGAGTACAAAGCATTACAATAATTATAATAATAATAATTGTTACAAAACATTATAATAATAACAAAATACTAAAAATAAAGTTTTAGTTCATATAAATGTACACTTCAGATCGTTTTAGAGATTCTCATTGGCAAATAATGTATTCAACGTTTTCCATTTGCTGGTTTAAGTTTGTTCAGTTTTGTTAGGGTTCCAGGATAAGTAATTTGCACGTGTAGCAGCCTGGTACTCCTTCACCAGACAATCGACGACTTCTCGAGAGTTGTCGAGCTCGTTCAGGTTTTCCTCGAACATTTTTTCTTTTCGGAACTGCTCGAGGAAAGCTTCACGTTTTCGCAGTTTATCATACTGTTGAAGAGCTCGATCGAATAACTGTAATATATTTTGTAATTAGTAACTTTTGATAAATAAATTTTTTTGAAGACATATTGAATAATTTTGTTTAAGTTAAGATATGATTTTTATTTACCGATGATATGTTTGTATGATTTGCAAGCATAAGACCAGACACACGATGTGTGCTTTGAATATAAGGAGACTTTCTGGAAAGAGCGACTTGTATGCTCGCAGGGCCCCAAGGTATAAATTGAGCGAGTTTTCTCTCCCGTATTCTTTGTAAAGATCTGTGTACTTGAGTTGGATCAACCTCGCTCTGTTAAAAGAAATAACTATGAATTCTTAAAAATTCAAAGAATTGACTTTTGTATAGTTGACTAAAAAGTGAACCACATCTAAGTAAATGTAAACGTTAAACCAATTATTTATTTATTTATTTATTTATTTATTCTTAGTAAGCAGCAGTACTGATTAATGTCTACATCAAAATAAGTTATAATATATAATATAATGTAACAGTAAATATAAATATAGCTATATGAGTATAAAATGACAAAGCAATTACCTGAATAATATTCAATATAGAAATATAACAATGAGAAGCATTTCTGTCTAATGCTGTAGAAACCATCATATTTTTTGGTTGTAACAAACGTCTCATAACATCTAACACAGACGTTTTTCTTACAGATGCTTCCTAAAAAAAATATAACAAATATGAACTATTTAAAAACTCTATATCTATAATTACTTTCTTAATTCAGCTTTACCTCTTGATCAGTAGTGAGAGGAGTATATCCTGTCATCAGAAAATGTAAACGTGGTGTTGGTATTAATGGAGCTATCAAACCCACTAAATCATTGTTCATGTATGAAGGATATCTGTAAATAATAATTTTGCAATTATATTACTTAAAAATTCATTCTATACTTTATGATTTAAATTGATGATTTCACGTCATTCAATTACCTTAATGTTGTGGTACTAACAGACATTATAGTAGACACCAACTTATTAACATGTGTAAAACTGGGGTTTTGAATATGAAGCCTGTCTGAGGCGATTCTATTCAATGCTGTATTATCTAATACAACTACACAATCAGCGCACTGCGTTAATCGTTTTAAAGTTAATAAAGAGTTGTAAGGCTGGACAACTACATCACTGTAATAAATATTAAAGTCATTAGTCAAAATGTTAAGAACTATTGTTTAAAAATCTATGACTAAAAAAATATGTCAGTACCTTATTTCATCTTGATTGGGAAACACACTATAAGTTTCAATTAACTTTTTTGGAAATCTATCTGCAAGAGATTCAAGCATGAAAGATCCCATGCCAGAACCTGTTCCTCCTGCTATTGAGTGGCATAGAACAAATCCCTATGATATAAGCAGATTTTTAGTATATTTCTCATGTAAATAGTTGAGATTTGATTTAATAATAGAATAAACTTTTTTCACCTCTAAACTATCACTTCCATCAGCTTCCCTATCCAAGATATCAAAAATTTCTTCTTGCAATTTTTCACCTTGATGATATCCAGATGCCCAATTATTTCCAGCACCTCCTCCATCTTTGGAAAGATAAATGTTTTCGGGGTTGTACAGCTACAAATTAAATAATTTGAAATACTTTATAATTGAAAATATAAAAACCACCAAGTTAATTAATTTTAAAAATATAAAATATATACCTTTGAATATGGGGATGTCATAATCGTATTGATAACTCGAGGTTCCAAATCCAAAAGTACTGCTCTAGGTATATAATGTTCATCATCTGATTGATAGAAAAATACATCTTTTCTATCTGTGCCTTCTGTTGCATAATCTTCCAAGATTCCTTCAGGACTAATTCCATGTTCTGAACAAAGTCTTTTCCAAAACTCAAAGCCAACTATATATATACATATAAATGGATTATAATTAATTATGCAAAATGAAACTGAATCAATCTGATAATATAATTATAAAACAATTGGATGAAAAAATGTGTAGAATTATTTGTTTCAATTCACCATCTAAGTATTTAAAAAAATCAAAACATGCAATAAAAATGTAAAACAAATGTATTATTTAACATAATATAATAATTGTTCAATGCCCCCTTGGGTTAAAATAGATTGGAAATTACTTTTTAAATAACCGCAAAATATAATTATTGAACTTACTCTGATTGCCACATTGGCCTAGTTGCAAAGTTATCATTTCACAAGGCATTTTTGCAGTTATGAAGTGTTGTCACTTAAAACAGCAACGTTGATGTAAAATTTATTGCATTTTACAATCTCAATAGGCAACGCACAAACAATCAAAACTCTAGCACAGATGACATAACTGTTCATAAAACTCTCTTTATTTACACTCTCTTGTAATAATCAAACAACAAATAGACTTTTCATTCATTTGCTCAAACAAACGGTTTCGAATCGCCAAAACCATCACTTGTTTGTTGCTCTATTTGTGAGGAAGTTAGCCGCAAGTGAGTTGGGGAAATTCGAAATTCGAGAATCGATCATCCAACTGCGATTTTTCATTTAAAAACAAAAAATATATAGAATAGAACTTATAACATTTATTTATGAAAACGTAATATCAGAGTCTATTCATAAATTTTAATAAAAACTATTATTCAAAATGTAAGATAATATTACAAAATTTTACAATCACAACTTTCTAACTGTGTTTTGTCTCGCGACTATCTTCAGACTACTCCGTTTTTAACAAAGAGAATTTTCCATTGATCCTATTTATAAAATAACCTCAAATAATAATTTGTCAAAAACAGTAAAAATATATCAATAACGCAAAAAATTATTCTTCTTCGTCGCAAATTATTTTAACGGAAAAAAGTCTATGTGGAGAAATGTTGCATCGATTTTTTTCTTTTACACCTTTTGTAGTTTACAAAAAAGACGAACAGTGGCGCTTGAGCCGTAAGAAATTGCTCATAAACGAAAAGATTTTCAAGTCGGATGTCGAATGTGCGACTCCAAATCAGTAAAATATGTCAAATATGTCATCGTTCACGTCGGTGGCCATAATAGCTACAATTTAGCCAAATTGTAGATCCGTTAATTTGATTCGATGGGATTACATAGTTGAGATGAAATCATAGTTTGCTCCAAACCAAGCGAATAATAAAATAGTCTGCAAGACATTGTTGGAAAACAAATTTGCTTTATTCTAACCTCGTTTGGAATGTAAGTATTTTCGTTTCTCTTTCACACAATATCGGGAACGTACGACATAAATCAAATGTGGTGTATTATTTTAAGACCTCGTTTCTAAATATATTTCGTGGGTAAAAATGCTGACAGTTCACTGCTTGTTATTGGTTTTCGTGAACGTTACGTATTCCTTTTTTATTGAAATTTATATTTTAGAGAATTTTTTGTGAAATTATAGATAAATAACTTTTTGATAGCTGATTGTTATATACATTAATAAGAGTTCATTCTTAAAATACAGGTAATGAATATATGGTTCTTCAATTAAATTATATAGTATATATTTGTTTTATTTAAAAAAAGTATATTTGTTTGTAAATGCATTTTTTATAAATAATTTGAATTTTGTGGTGTTTATAAAATTTTTTCTAAATTGTTAGAAACCATGTAGATAAACTACCACTGCACAATTATTTATGTAATTTCATTTATTATATAAATAAATTTATACTTTGTAACAATTGTTAATAATATAAATTAAAACCTATTAGTATTAACATGAATGTTTTTTACAGATTGTTTACAACATGTATTTGGATAAACGAATGGAGTGTTTACAAAAGAACGACAATAGTAATAATAAAAAGAAGAATCCTATACCGATCTTACAAATCACTCAAGAGTCTTGGACGAAATAGCTGAAGTAACTCGTAACAACAACATTATGAATGCGACTGAACCTACGAGTTTCTCCAATTTGTTAACAAATCCTAATAGCTTAAAATTATTCCAAAACTCAAGACATATATCGACCAATGAAGCAGATGAGATGCCAATCCCCATAAAAAATGAAAATGATCGATACAACTCTGAAAGCGATGATGATGAAAATCTGTTCAACTGCCAGGTTGAGTTGGTTGAGGAAAGCGATACATACCTGAGTGACGAAGTTAAGAACTTTGCCAACAGTGAAATTGCTTCCATGCAACAGAATCAAAATCAGAGCTTACAGCAGATGGGCGAGTTGCCGAAAATTCATCTGAAAACTGTGGATGAGATCAATAGAAAGTGTGTCATATCAAATTACATAGATGTTGTTAAAAAGAGAAGGCAAGAGGTGAACAGAAGATATTATTTGAAGAAAAAGGAGCAGATGGAGAAACAAAAAGGAATAGGAGGGGAGAACCAAACTAGTGGAGAAAGTGGGAATATGGAAAGATTATCAGCTCAGGGTGAAAATTGTCAAGTGCCTGAATATGAGCATGGGGTTCAACCACCAAATGTGGCAATTCCAGCAGTTCAACCACCAAATGTTCCAATTCCAGTAGTTCAACCACCAAATGTGGCAATTCCAGCAATTCAACCACCAAACGCAGCAATTCCACCAGTTCAACCACCAAACGCAGCAATTCCACCAGTTCAACCACCAAATATCCCAATACAACCAGTTCAACCAGAAATCCCACATCCTATGGAAAACAATGAATTACCTATGACAAATTTTCCTCCTGGTATTCACCCTCACGAATATATGATGCAAGACTTTCCAGGGCCATATATGGACTTTCCTCTAAGGAATTACCAGATGGGAAATCCTATGCATGATCTGATGAATTACACGACAAGTGATTCAGGCGATCCTTGTGAGAGATATTTAACTCATTCAAAAATGATCAGAAGAGACATCAACAGGAGATACTATTTGAAAAGAAAAAGAAAGATGCAACTGGAAAAAGGAATCACTGAAAGAGTGATAGTTAAGAATGAAGCCTACATGAGAAGAAGAGAGAGAAACAGAAGGTATTACTTGAAGAGAAAACTGAAATTGAAAGGAGTGGATACAGAAGATTCTTCCAATTCGCAATCGTTTCCAATGAATGAATATGTTCCAAGTGAATATGTATCGAGTGAAATGCCAGATGATTCAGGTGTGGATCCAAATCTAGAACCTGGGGCTGAGGAAATGAATGAGAGTAACATGAATTATCCTTGTACGAGCAGCGAGTTGGAGCAGAGTGTGAAAAATGAGCAGGATGATTATAGTGAGAACTATACAGAAATGGAAACTAATGATCAGATGATGTTCCATGATCAGATGGTTGAGAGATGGATTGATGCTCAGAGGATGAACGAGGGACACAGCACATTTGAGCCTGGAAATACATTTCCACCTATGATTAATTACGGTTTTATGAATATTCAACACTATTTAGAGGAAACTGCGAGAAAAAGGCAAGAGAGAAACCGAAGATATTATCTAAAGCATAAAGAAAAAATTAGACAGCAACGAAAAGATAAAATCCTGGTTGTATTCTGGACGATTTTATTAGATGGTATTCACCTCGTGATTGGATTGAAGAAGAAACTTTAGATAAATGGGGACAACCAAATGGTAATACTGAAATAAGAAAAATTATTATTAGTTATAATTTTTAAAATTACTATTTGCTTCTTATGAAGAATATTTTTTTAAAACATAAAGAACATAATGAAATATGCATTGTTATTAATAAATGTTTAAGCAGATTTAAAAATTTTCGAGTAGATTGAACAAAAAAAGATTTATATATTTAAGTTCAAAAATATCTATTCGCCATTAAATTTTATACAATATTTGAAAAAAAATCTTTAAAAGATAGTTTGAAAGTATATATTAATTTCCTCATATTCCTAATAGTGTTTGTTTATCAAAATTAATTTTATTTATAAGTAAAATTAACTTTTACTTCATATTCAAAGTTTATTTTACATGAATATTATTTTAAAATTTTTAATTTGTCGTCTGATAATTATTTACATGACAGAAACTGCAAAAAATATGATTTTTGTATTATATTTAGACTTGAACTAGTATGATTCTGTTAAGAGTTTGAATGCATTAAACAGCTAACTTTTGGTTTATAAAATATTAAAAATAAAATTATATCATCTAGGTCATCTATCGGAGAGAATGCTAATCGAAAATAATCCATGGGAGTCTGTCTGGAAATCTGCACAACCCGTGCCAGTAAGTCGACAAAAACGTTTATTCGACGATACACGAGAGGCAGAAAAAGTGCTGCATTTCTTAGGATCTAGACGCATCGGTCAAGCTGTCAAGCTTTTACTACCTACCCTTCTTCACGCTGGACTCTATAATCTCAGCGAAGCGCAGGATTATGAAACTGGCGAGCTAAATCTTCAAAAGTTGGTGAAACCACTTCTTAATAGATTACACCATATTACGAAGATCATGGATCCTCATATAAAAGCATGCGAGGTATAGACTTTGATAAATATATGTCAAATAGAAAATATTTCACGAATAATATCATTGACTTTCTTAGTAATAAAGAATTATAATTTATTTATCTTTAAACAAAACTCGATTCATTCCAGGAACTTGTTCAAGATATAAAAAATGTTGAAGTTTTATATGCCCAGAAGAAATCATTGCTGTTCAAATTAGGCGGAGAGGACTGTATACAAACAATGGGACCTTATATAACACCTTTGCTACAAGAAAAAGAAGTAGAATTGCCAGATGGACCTAGAGGTGTTATAAGGGAACGCATTGCAAAAATGTTCTGCAATGCTCAAAAAGTGAGAATACATTGTATATTCTGAATCGATTATATTATAATAGAATATTTCAAGCAATAATAATCGATATCATCGTAGTAAATAAAAAATTACGTTGACAAATCTTTGACATGAAAAGTCAACGTTAATTTTTCTGTGGTTATCTCATCATAACAATGCATTTGTTGAACGTATTACTTCATCATTTCCAAATTCTCTAAAGATTTTAACTGATATCAAAAAATTGCTATAAATCTCTTAAGGTAGGATTGCCATGAACTTAAAATAGTCAAATGTTGATAAAATTTGAACTACTAATTCTATACATTTAACTTGATTTCTGCTAAAAGTTTCATTAAGTTCGTTAATTTTTATATAAATTAATATAATTTGGTTACAAGTTTTGTAAATTTCGTAGTTTTCAATGAAAACTATTCTATTATTATTCGGTTATCTCTTTCTAAACGGAGAAAACTTCATAAGAACACCAATGAAGAGATTAAAAACAAATGTTTGGAAATCTTTTCTGTTATTTTAATTAGTCTTTAAAAATCACTTTTTCAGTAGTATTCTTTGAAACTTATCGTAATAAATTACCTATTGGTTGCAGCATTATAACAATAATTTGGCAAGAAGTCATAGTTCAACTCCCAAAATACATGTAGAGTAATCCGACCATAAGGAGCTAATACATTGTGGTTGGCTTCGCGGAACATTGCATCATATTCGTCCAATGCAAGCCATTTACTGAGCAATTTGTGTGTCAAACGATTCACTATTAGTAAGCCGTCTAGATCCTGCAAACAAAATTTACATTATCGAATAACTGGGAAAATCAATTGATTAAATGAAAATGTTATTTGATTTAAATCATGATTTTAATCAATGATTTAAATCCTGCCAGTTTTGCTAGGAAAATTAAACTTCCAACAGATTCGGCTAAAATTAATTTTTTTCTGAAGAAAAAGAAGAATCTAAAACTGATCGTACCACAACACCAGTAATATCGCCAGACTCGAATTTGCTGATAGCCAGATCCAACGATTTTTGCATGTCAGCATTGATTCTCTGCGTAATTAATTTGTTGAGATCAATGCTTCGACCCAAAAGTTGTACGTGTCTCTGTTTCAGCAACGTTTCGTAGCGATTAGCCCGAGGATAAGGAAGCAAATAAGCTCCGGACGCTATGCACTCCACGCGGAATCTTTTGTCCAGAAGAATACTGGCTGCCAGTTGCTTGTAGTGGGCGAAAATTTGTGCACTCAATTTGTAGACGAACTGGTCAAAGCAGAGATTCACTTCGGCCTCGACTTCGTCGTACAAAAACTGCTTTCGGAAAATAGTCAAAGCGTAGAGGGCACTGTCATTGTATAAATCCAAAGGGTACAAAACATATCTGAAAAAATAAAATACATATCACTATGTTTGAAGAATAGTGTGGTTGAGAATGAAGAAAAGAGAGATTTTCTCAAAAATATCATGCTAGGGTAGGTGTTCCAGTGAATGAACACGTACCAGTGAATGAACACTACATTTGGTAGAGAATGAAAGACAATGTTATTCAAATGAGTGTTCATTCACTGGTGCTGATTCCTAAGTGTTCATTTATTGGTGCATTCACTCTACTTGAGTCACATTTTTGACAAATTAATTATATTATTGCAGTTCTGATAATTTTTAATCCATTAAGGTACTTACTCCATCATCGACGGTTCTTTGCTCCTTAAAATGTGGTCAGTGAGTATCCAAGGCATGGACATTTCAATAGGGAACTGAAAAGACAAATAGTTAGTACTCAGATAAACACACAAACATAAAAAGTCATACCAAAAAAACACGAAAAAAATAGTGATGTCTTTTTTTGTTCCTGATAACTGAACATAATTCGTGGTCAGGACGAAAACAAAAGAAAAAATAATCCTTCGGTTCGCTATGTCGAGCTTTCAGTTCGAGCAGCATGAATTTTGAAAAAGTACAGAGCAGAGGAGAATTCAAGAACGAATGCTTCGAGGAAAAGGCTGCCAAGCGAAAGATAGTGTCTAATTAAGTATATCATCAATTGAACTTTTACTGTGTGATGGTAAGCAAAAGTACCTGTATCCGTTTTTCCATGGTGATCAAGTCGCTGCATTCCTCATTGTGCTGGTGCCGCACTTGGCATTTCTATTCATGAAATCAGTCACAGAATATTGCTCAGAGATTAAGATATCATCATTTGAGGAAAAAAAGACAGAAAAAAATGTCAAAACAATCAATCGAACGAGAAAAACAACGAAACCAGAGGGTCAAGCGCGCATACTCTTCGTGAGAGAAGCAAAAGACATGCAACTTATGAGCAAGCCTTGCTCGAAAACGAAACTTGATCTTTTTTACGACGAAACGCCGTGCTTTTTGTGTGAATTACCTGTATTTTACGACCCATCGTCATTTCCAGATAAAACTCCCGATACCATAACTGCGAAAGGTCGCAGCAATTCTGCAAAGATTCTGTCAAATTGAATGTCAATATTAATGTGATTTTGAAAACAGAAATTAGGATTTATAGATAAATAAGTTTACCGAAATCTTACCACTGAAATTTAACAAATAACTCCAGTAAAAACTGTTTTTGTGAAATAAGTCGATTTGCAACAGGTATTGGCCATCGATGTCTTTACGCAAAGTTCTTTTTCCACCACTTTTGTCAGCTATCAGGGATTCTAGCATCGTACGTACCATGTAAAGTTGAGTGGAAGATGGTCCTGTTTCAAAAAATATATATATGAATAACTGCTGCTAAAATTTATTAAACGAAATACACACTTGTTCCTTACCTACGTTTCTCCTGGGAACTTTGATTCCAAATCCACTATCTGGATCTTTTTTACCTTTCAAAGCTGGATCTCCCAGAGGTTCTACCCCAAAATGCCAATCTGCGCACGTTTCACGAACGGAAACTATAATACTGTGAAAATAAAGATAATTATGATTAATTAATTATTATTCCTTTATTTGCTTTTTTAATTAATGACGTGTCATTTATTGTAAATTTACCTTCTAATGAGATCTTTTTTATTTTTTATAGCTTTTCGCAAAGGTTCTCTTAATATAAGCTGGACGAAATCTTGTAATTCTGCGTAAATGTTTCTTCGAATTGCGTCCACAAAAACTGTTTCCATTCTAGCCATTAATACTTGTAAACCTTTTATCATAGCAATAACTTCGATAAGAGCAAACTTCTCTTCATCTGTATAATTATATCTGGTAGCCTGATAAATGATTCAAATTTTAATAAACTTATACACAGAAAATATTTTTGTTTAACCAGAAAGCGGGAAAAAAGAAAACTATTCATCTCAACAAGAAATAAAACAATCTCAGGTTCCCATCCTCGAACAGTGTTTTATCTTTAGGGACGAAAAGGTTCATTTTTCACCCGCTCATGAGCGACATTATGTGTAAATACCCTTTCATATTCTTCTGCTTCCTGTGGGCATTCTTTATTCATATGATGATCAGTTGGATGTAGTAATTTCCAACTATAAAGTTCTGTTACGACACTAGTCCATTCTGACAATAAATGTAAGCCTCTTAATGCCAAGTCAGCAGTTTCTTTATTCTCCGCGTCACTCCCAGATTCCTTGTATGTTGTAGTTACTTCGTTGCTATATCTAAATCATAAGTAAAAATCACAAACGTTGTAATTTTTTGCAAATTGAATTTGATTTAATTAATACAAATATATTTCCATAATGAAAAAGGAAAACTAAAAATTTATTTTTACCTAATAAAACATAAAATTTTTTTTATTTAAATAATGATACTTATTATACCTTGCCAATTCACTGATATATTTCACATGTTCCTCTCTAATCATCGGTAAATGAACCATTAAATCGGCCTGTGGACTCATGCTGTTGCAAGAAGCCGAAAGTGGCCACTTGGCTGCATCAAAATGCTTTGATCTTTTGATATAATTAAATGGTGCAATCTGCATATCTCCAAACAAAGGTACCACTTCTAAATTCTTAAAAATCCGATCAATTTTATCCAACTTCAGTTTTTTTCGTTGATCTAATTTGTTAATATTGCACAGTTCACTGTCCATTAAAAAGAGACCAAAGCCCATGACTTTGACTAACATATGCTTCTCATTTGGAGTTAAATACATCTTGGTCTCAAACATGTAGACACAAATGTTAACCACGTCTGCGAGCAATTCTTCATAACCTTGTATTTTTTCTAAATTTTCTTTCACCGTGTCACGAATTTTGTTTTGCGTTGCCAAAAACATTGACAGATTTTGAGATTCTTGTAATGTTTGAGAATCAGACATTACTTTCAAAAATTGAGCAGCCCTGAAAACATATCGATTTATTATAATTTTGTTCAGATTTATCAATATTTATTAAACTTGTAAATATGTATATTCTTTTGACTTTTACCTCCGATAAGTTGAGTAATCATTTTTGACACTTGACTTCATGTTTTTCAGTTCATCCAAGACTGCGAACATATTTATGAACTTTCCAAGAGTTAGTAAGTAAGCTTCCGACACAAAGTCTTTTCTTTTTTCATGATGACAAAGTCTTTTGACTTCAGCGGAAAACCTTTCTATAGCTTTTCTCTAAAATATTAAGTAGAAGTTTTCTTAAATCATGGCATTGTTAAATATATTGCAGTTAATGAATTTCAGAAATTTAACTCACTTGAAAGTACATGAAATTAAGCAACTTGTGAACTTCTGGTGCTAGGACCTCAACGGTTTTCTCGTATATTTCAACCCTGTTGGGTTGTTCATTTGACTTTGGCTGGGGGATTGCTCGAGAACAACATCTCCATGTATATAACATTACTGCATGTTCTAAACCTTCTTCTAAAAGTTCATTCTACAAAATGATCAATAATAAATTAATAAAATCGTTATACATACAAATTAAAAATGTGTTGAGTACTAAGAAGTATTTATCTATAAAATGTAGTTCTAAAAAATGTGATAAAAATTGACCATATAAGTATATTATAAAATCCTTCTGTTAGTACATCAAAATAAACAAATAGTTTTCATTCAATTTACTCTTTTCAATTGTCTACACAGAAATCATTGAATATGTTTAACATTTGATTAACAATTTATATGAAAAGAAACTATCTTAACTTAAGATTACACTGTCATGAACTCCAAATAGTCAAAAGTTGATAAAGTTGAAACTATTGAATCCATACATTTAACTCGATTTCTGATAAAAGTTTTATTAAATTTCTTAATTTTTATATAAATTAATATAATTTTTATAAAAGTTTCGTAATTTTGGTATTTTCAAGTGAAAACTATGAAACAAATGATGTAGTTCTCAATAAATACTAGAGAAATTTTAGTTATTTGTAGAACTAAATTTTAGTTTTGTAGTTTTCATTGAATTACTGATGATTTTTAGAGATTTCCTATAAGAGCTAATGTAAATTTCATGATTTTTAAAACAACATATCTTGGCTTCTAAGAAGACAAATTTAATGCAATTTTTATCAAAAATCAAGTTGATTGTATAGAATTAGTGGTTTAAATTCAATAAACTTTTTACTATTTTGAGTTCATGTTTATATATAAAATAGTTATTAATTTGCATACCAAACTGGCATGAACTGTAGCTTCTTCGATATATTTGGCAATCCCAGTAACAAATCCATTTCTATCTTCAAAATTAGTATCAAAATTTGCTTGGTAGACAACTGAACATGGTTGTGCTTCGATGCAAGGCTGCTCATCTGGCAAAGTGAATTCATCCAGGACATCCACATTGGACAAGGCGTCGCTCAGAGTTACTTTGTCTGTAGCCATGTTTGACTGAAAAAATGCTTTTCATTAATATAAGTAATCGTCATTGTTTAAAAATATTTTCAAGTTAGCAATATTTTTCTATATTCATTCTATAATATACATTATCTTTAGCAGTTTCCAAACTCTTAATGGAAATTTGTCAAATAATGTTTAAAGTGGTCTATTTTTGTTCTCCAAATCGTCAAATTTAATTTAATTAATTTATAAAAATAAGACAAATCAATGCAAACTATTATTGAGTTTCTGTACTCAAGTATATTCTAATTATAAATAAAGTTTTCACAATTATAGTTACCCTTGCATATATTCATTAATAATAGTAAATAATTATGAATTATTAACACAATGTCAAAACTTCGTTCGCCTAATTACTTCTGACAATCAACACTTGATCAATAATTACTCCAAGTTAATGCGAAGTAAATGTTTCTTCAGAACAAAAGTGTTAGATAATGCAAAAAACTATAATTCGTTCCAATTTAATGAGGCGTTATTTTAATTAAGTTAAAGTATTAATTGCACCTTTGATTCGCGTTTCGTCGATCACGAAACGAGACGTCAAGCAAAGTCCCTCGGTGAGAATTCACGGCACTTTCGCTGCGGAAGTGATCATTGTCGGTGGCACATAAACTCGGCACGAATTCGCCGTTTCACTGCAAATTTGTTTCGACAAAACGTCGGCTCGAGTCGACAAACCGATCAACGCCTGCGAACGGAAGACAACAATATATAATTGAACATGGTGGAAACCGTGTCGACGGGAGTGTCAGATTAATTAAGCCGCGTTTTCAATGTGCATTTCAAACGACACGGCGCGAAATTTAAACGTCCAAAAAAAAACCTTTTTGGACGTGTTCTGAGCATGGAAAAATGACAATACCATGTTTTGTAAAAGTGATAGCTTAAATGTTAAAACGAATTATTAATTTGCATTAAATTTGCTACCTAAATATATTTTTTTCTATATTTTTGTTTTTAATGACTTTTTTTAATTGTCTGTTAAAAATTATGAAAAATAAACTTTTTAAACTTTTTTTTCATTTGTACTAAAATAACATACTTTTATCTTAACAACAACGTTGCAAACAATAGAATGTGATAAATTTGTTTGTAATTAAAATTTTGTTTTAATAAAAACGTTTTGAAAATTAAATTGTTTATAACATTGTTTATTTTCATTTTCAATCAAAATCATTTGCAACTTAGATTAGCTGCATAATTATCGAATGATTGAACAGAAATTTGTTGTAAACAAATGATTTTTGATATCACGTGTAGCATTTCAGAAACTTCTACTCAAAATTATTAATTTTTGTTATTGTTTATAACCGGACTTTGAAACTGCAACGAATTGATGGAATTTGCATTTCGACCAATGACAAGTTTATCTACATGATTATTAGCCAAGGCATTTGAATAACGATGGCGTCCAAATGATTGACGTATCGAGATGTTTTGATAACATTACAATCGTTAAATTCGACAATAAGGAAATCATTAAATTATCGCTGGAAATTTCCGACTCGCCAATCATTTGAGGTTAGATCTTTGCGCTGTGCGGACCGACGTTGACGGCTGGGCATTCTTAACCTTTACTGGTTTTTTGGACTGAGCAAAATGCAAACCAGTCGAATGTTAACGAACATTTCGCGTTCGTTTTGCCGGATGAAATCCTACGAGTTTCGAAGGATGAACAGTACGGCCAAGTCGCTTTTGTATGAGGAATACGGGGAACCTGTCAATGTTTTGCAGATGACTAACACCACGGTCAAAGAGCCGGCAGAAAACGAGGTAAATTATTTTAGTGAAATTGAAAGATGAAACGTTTAATTTCTTCAGTTTATTGATATTTCTCACTACTCGAATTGAGCACTGATTTGGAAGTTTCTTCCATATGAATTTAATGATTTATTAAATCATTTTAAAGAATCTTGGATGTATTAAATCATATTTATAGTTGCTATTTATGTATCCTTCAAAATTTTTTGTTATCAGACATTTGTCAATCTAATATCTGATCATCTTTGATATTTTTTACCAATTAATGATCTTTTGAAAACATGTTGCAAAATTATATTTTCTAAAATGACAAAATAATAAAATACATCTTTTTCTGCAAATCAAAAGATAATCAATTTGTTATTATATGTCTATGTTTATTTTTATGATTATGACTAATATACTGAATTTCTTACAAACTCTAAATAACAAAATGACTCAGTCAAGCTACAAATTAATAAACTAATTTTTATTGAATAATATTTATTTTTCAGCATAAAATAAAAAATTTTCAAAACAAGTTATCAAGTTTGCAAAGACAAGAAAACTATTTATTCTTTCATTTTTAAATTAAATTTGCTAAACTTAATTTTATCATTCAAATTTATATGTATATATTGATATTCATTTTTACTATATTTTCATTTGCAGGTTACAGTTAAATGGTTATTATCCCCAGTAAATCCAGCAGACATAAATACAATCCAGGGTAAATATCCAAGTAAACCTCCTCTGCCAGCTGTCCCTGGAAATGAAGGTGTTGGCGAAATTGTTGCCATAGGTTCAAATGTAGAAAATGTTAAAATTGGGGACAGAGTTTTACCCAATGGAGTAAATTTTGGAATTTGGCGAACATTAGCTACTTATAAAAGTCAAGATGTTATGCCAGTGAGTAAATGTTAATATATTGAAATATAAAATATGCAATTATATTTTCAATGATAAAATAAAGAAATAATTTGAAAATAAAATAATTTTACTTTGATTTTTAGATTTCGAAAGATATTGGAGAAGTGGAAGCTTGTATGATGAACGTGAACCCCTGCACTGCTTTTAGAATGTTACGTGATTTTGTAGATTTAAAGCCAGGAAACACTGTTATTCAAAATGGTGGAAATTCTGCAGTTGGGCAGTTGGTTATTCAGCTATGTAAAACATGGAATTATAACAACGTTAGTGTTGTTAGAGACAGACCAAACATAGAAGAATTAAAGGTAGAAAATTATTATATTGATCAAGAAGTAGTTATAGTAAAATAATTAACATGTAATTATTTTTTTATAGAATCATCTAAAAAGTTTAGGTGCTACAGAAGTTTTAACAGAAGCTGAACTGAGATCAACGGATATTTTTAAAAGTAAAAAAGTACCTCAACCAAAGTTAGCCCTCAATTGTGTTTCTGGACAAAATGCTCTGGAAGTGTTGAGGCATTTAGCTCATGGAGGAGTAATGGTAACTTATGGAGGAATGTCTCGGGAACCAGTTACTGTACCAACTTCAAGTTTGATTTTTAAGGTATTGATTCAAACTATATAATCTTACTCTACTTTTTCTGCAATTTATCAAATAGTTATGTTCTTTATTTCCTTCATATTTTGTATAAAACAACTAACAAAAATATAAATCATATGATAAATAAATATGCCAATTTTTGTGGTGAATCGAAAGGCATAAATAAATGAAATAAATATTTTCATATATTTAGGATATCACGATTAAAGGATTTTGGATGACAACATGGACAAACAAGAATCTCAACACTGATGAACGTAAAAATATGTTCAATGAGATTATGGACCTGATCAAGAACAAAAAGCTTCGAGCTCCACCGCACAAACTTGTGCCGTTCAGTCAGTACAAAGAAGCAATTTTGAATACTTTAAGCGTTGACGGTAAAACAGGAGTCAAATTCATACTTGACATGACAAAATAAGTTAAAAAGTTTAACTGGACATTTTTGTATAAAGTAGAGTTTATTTAAAAGCTTGCTTGTATATTCAATGACTATACGATCATCGTAAATTAAGATAAAATTAGGCTGAAATAACAAATGACCAATTAAACTTTACTTTTCTCCAGAAAAATGCTCATTTTAATATTTTCATTGTAAATATTATTTTATTTAATCTATATTAATGTAAACAATTAATAGTAGTTCTGTAAAAATGTGTGCTGATAAAATGTACGTTTGCATTTTAATCATATCAGATGAAAACTTTAAACGAAGCAAGAAAACGAAGTTTTCTTAAAGAAAGTTTATCAAATAATTTATATGTATTTCGATATTTGCTCAAGTAAACTGAAATAAAAGAGTAATTTTATCTTCAATTTATATTAACCTCATATATTTTATAATATATTTTAGTTGTTAAATCTTGTGTTACATAAAACCGTCTAAGCAATCGAAATGGAATATTAACCGATTATCTGTACAAAATCACGAATCGCCAGTAGGTGAGATTTTGAAAATGTATTGATGTCACGTGATTGAAGAACAGCGATATATGTCGACAGAGTTTTGTTGTTATGTATCTTTCTTACTTGACATGGTTATGTGTTTGTGAATTTTGTGCAGAAAATGGGTCAATTAAGTTAGCTCTCTAATGTTTATTAAATTCAGATGGTTTCATATCCAGAATCATATCGATAACATAGTTCACTCGGTTGCCGCCGGCCTTGAGAACTTGAATGCATTTTTTTTTAAGTATGTCAAAAAAAGATATGATTATATCAGTAATAAGTGTGCGATATAAGGTGTGATAATAATTTCTTGAATTAATTATTATTAAGTATATTATTCTGCTTTTTGATCAGTAATAATGAATTATGTGCTGCAAATTTTATAGAATGTGTCGTTTCGAGGATTTTGGTAAACAGATTAAACAGGAACAAATTTGACTTCAAAAGCGAGAGAACACATGTTCCAAGAATTGACAGTGTTGTTTAAAAATAAGAAGCTTATGGTACCAAAATTGAAACAAGTTGCCATGGATGCATTTTTTAATGCGCTGAGCAAAGTTGGTAAAACTGTGGTAAAATATGTTTTTGATATGATTAAAGAAGGATTTGTATAATATCTGCTATTAAAATTTCAAAATATATATCCTACAGTCTACATCTTTATTTTAGATGCGTCGTTTTTATTGAAAAGCGTATGAAATAATTTTACAGCAGTTTGTGCAGTACATCCATGAATGTAATAAACAAATCTAAATAAATATCGCTATAATAATATCGAGAATTATTTGATTATTATTTTAATTAATTTAAATAATATGTTATTGTTTCAAATTATATATTTGATATTTACACAATATTAACAACCCTAAAAACAATAAAATTGTAAATGGTTGGGCAAGAGTTACGCAGAAATTGTCCACAGAAAAATAAAATTAAAACGTGAACTAACAAAAATTTCCAAAAAAATATTAACTTATAAATATACCTT
>JABFPQ010000038.1:0-18480 GCA_022817265.1 Masnerella sp. ZL-2020
GCCCCATACTATTGGACATGGGTAACCCTTCAAATTTTATCAAAATTTCGTAAAAAATTTTTTTTCGTAAAATTGTATTTTATATATAGTTTTATGCTTGTGGGGATGCATTTAGACGAAAATGCACACAAGTTATCCACAAAAATTAATTTCGGCCAAAAAATCCCAAACATTTTTAAATTTTTGAAAAAAATTTTTTTTGCATTTTCAACATTTTTTGGTATTTTTCCACGTTTCAGACGTTTTCCGGTCATTTGGGACCAAAATCGAAAAAAAAATTTTTTGGCCCCAAAAACTTGTCCAAATGTAATAGTCCAATCTAGACTACGATATATTTCTGCCAAAAATGCAACTCAATAACATTGAAAAGTCATGAATTTAAACTTGTATAAATTCAAGGTCATGCTAATAATTATAAATATTTTATTTTCCATGAACAATTGTTCAGTTGTTGTAGAATGTATTTTTTATTTAGAGGAAGAAAAGTAGTTACATAAATGTTATATTATTACTTTGAAATGATTACGTAACTCGTCTAGTTATCAACATTATTTCGAATTTCGCAGGGGTGCAGACTATGTGGAGGCCGAGAAACCGTCCATCACTCAGCGGGAGGACCGTAGATATGACATTAAAACGCACCTGACATTGGACGACGATGATCTGCCCGACCCCGCTGTACTCAAGTGCTTGCTCAGCATCCCGGCGGCCAACTACAATATTTCGCGCGAAGTCGTCTACTATCCTGGTATGTTAGCGCCATCTGCTGTCCAAAAATTCAGTTTCGCAGGCTTGCCAACTTTGAAATAAAACAAATTTATTTATTTCTAATTTCCTTATCATTATTTATTCAATGCAAAATTAAAAAAAATCCATTCAAACAAATTCAATTTTAAGTATTTTTTTCTTAATTTTATTTTATTTGTTTAACTAATAAATTGTCCGAAATAATTAAACTAATTGATTTTTTTGTAAATAAACGATTTTGATATATTATTAATTTTTTATTAACAATTTTTTGCTTTAAAGCTTAGTATTTTTGCTAAACGATGCAAGAAATTGAAAAAATGATGCACATGAACAGTGTTGCCAACTGCTATTAGTCGTAATCTAATTGAAGTCCAAGCTGCCTGCGCAAACTGAATTTTTTACACCGCGAAATGCCATTCGGCGATGCAAATCCGTGCAACCAGATCCCGGTTTTTATCCGTCCGAATTTCCCGCTATGAATATTCGTAAACGATTTTTGTGCAAACGACTCAACTTGTCGAAAAAGGGGTGGGGGTGGGGGGAGGAAGCCGGGCCATGTTTGCCGGCAAATTGAAACCGGTTAAGGGTCGAACGGTAAGTGCGGCTGCGTGACAATCCCAAGCTTTTAACATTAATGCATGCGCGCTTGTTATTACGCAGTCAGAAACGCGCGCATTATACCGATGAGATTGTCTCGTTCCTACGACTCGCCACGTTTTGCTGCAATGCTACTAGAGGGCGCTGTGATCGCTATAGCGGAGCGAATTATAAATTATATAATAACAGTTTACGTCCCTTGAGTGTAAAAAGGATCGATTTTGGGGAACCTTTGGGAAATGTGCTAATTGAACGTACCCCTAATAATTTCTGTATTAAGGGTACGTTCAGACTCCATATTTTTTTTAATGCTTTTCGAAATCAAGCTTTTTTACGTTCAAGTGACGATATGTAATGTTTTTACTAATTAAAAATGTTATTAAATTAGATTATGAACAATGTTTCAATATGTTCGAATTAAATTTGCTTAAAAATCAAAGTTTGATAAAAATATTTGACATATAAAATTGATCACCAATTCAAGCGTAAATTGGCCTGAATTATATTCCGGTAAAAAGAGCCAAACGATTAAGTATAAATGAAAAGAACTGAATAATTTTGATGAAAAACGCACGACATGGCTTCGCCCCAATTAATACCAATGCTAATTTGCGTGATGAATAATGCATGCGCCGGAATCCGCGTATCGCGCGGCGGAAGTGAAAAATAAAGGACGGAAATATTTTTCCTAAGCAAGTTTTTTAATTTTAAGCACGAGCCCTTTTTGCCGCGCGCATCAAAGTTGCCGTTTGTACGCCGCGCACGCCAACTTCCGCGGCAAAAAATTTCGATGATGTAATATCGGCTTCTGAATGTTGTTGCCGCGCGCTCAAAGCGCCAATGTTTGTCGAAGTGTTCGTGAAGTACGCACGGGCTTATGATGGATTAGTTTGATTACAAAAAATCAGACCGATTTAACGGCTCAGTTGTTTAATCTTACGCGACACTTTTTGCTGCGTTTTCAATTTCCAATCAAATAAATAAACGTTTCGGAACATTGAATTACATTGAAAATACAAACTACGTTAATAATTTGTAATCTTTCAAACGAAAATATAAAAATCAAAAGCAATTCGTTTCAAGCAAATAGTTTTTCTTTGATGACACAAATATTTTCATAAAAAATTTCACGAACAATCTTACAAAATTTTATTTGTGAACATTTTTACATTAAATTTGAAAATCACATTTTTCTCTAAATTTATTTATTCCACTTTGATAATTTCATCAAAGGATTTTATGGAAAAACCTTTGAAACTCTTGAACAATGAACATCATCCAAATTTGCGCGGCGACAAAACGGGATAATTTTTCTGAAAATATTTGCGCGTAAATCACGTCTTCGCCGGGCGCCGACCAACGGCGCGCATTAATTTTGCCCGCCCGCAAAATCAAATAACAACAAACCGCGGCTAAACATTTTTTCGCGTCATAATGAATTTCGGCCGGGTTCAACATAATTTCTGCGGCTTGACACACAAATGAAATTTCACAAATCATTTTCGCTTTAACGACCCGTGTGAAAGGTTATACTAAAGAAAACAAGGGTAAACAATTAACTTTTAATTGGTCTCTATAATTCATCACGATATTTTAAGTAAAGTGAAAAAAAATTTAAAAATCGTTGCTTGAGGGTGAAAGCGCTTGATCTCAGGGAGTGTTAAAAAATGTGGAATCTGAACGTATCCATAATAAAAAACTAATTGTGGTACGTTCAGTTAACACTTATTTTAATAGTCTTTCTCTAACTTTTTTTTACATTTTTCACTGAGAGGAATGTAACTTCTTATGCGTTAAAATGAAATTTACAAATTTAAAAGAAAAAAATGTGTATTTTCAAAGGTGAAACTTCTTTTAAACAAACAACAAAGTATATTGGTATTTTTAATTGAATAAAGTTGAAGTTAAATTGAAGCAAACTAAGCAGAGAGGGCGCCTTTAACTCGTTTGTCCGGAATTCGGGGAAACCGGCGAGCGGACCGCGCTGAAAATTTGAAGCCGTGTGCACCGGGTTAAGACTTTTATCAAAGGGAATGTATTCCTTTAAGCGCAAACATTGCATTGTCATGCAAAGAGCAGGCTTAAGAGGCGGCCGTGCTCGCGCGCAAAACGATTTCATGTTTGGTTACGTTAAACGACGAGGGCCCGTAGCACGAAATATCCAGCGACAATCTCATTGCGTATAAGTCGAGACGAATGTAACGTTGTTCGGTGCTGATAAAAACGCTTTGCCTTTGGTATCGTTTTACCTAACGTTGTTTTGTGTGTATGTGTGAGCTCAACATTATGGCCCATGTACATGCCGTCATTTTCTGTGTATGAACGTTTCTGGTATTAATTTCTATCTCTGCTCAAGACATGTTCATTGTCATTACATTATATATAACAAAACTTACAATCATAAAATGTAAATTTTAACTTGTAAATATAGATACTATAGATGCAGTATATATGCAGCATATGAGAATGCACATTTATAATTTGATGTTTATTGTATACGTGTTCATATATGAAATGAATATTGGGAAATATATTAAACACTAAAATGCAAATCGACATATATTTGAATTCATACAAAAATTAAAAGATAACTAATAAAAATAACAAAATCAACAGAACTGTCAAAACTAACAAACCTAATAAAACTAACGAAACCAACAAAACTAACAAAATTAACAAAACCAACAAAACCAACAAAACTAACAAAACCAACAAAATTAACAAAACTAATTTTTTTTCTCAAAACTTTCTCAAAGTCAACAGATTTTCCAGTATAAATATTAAAATCACTCAAACACATAAAATATGCCATTAAAATTTCTTTAATTACAATTTACATTTTCATATTCTTTGACGAAATCATATGTTTCAACTTCGGTAGATTTCCGCAAAACCACATTATTTCCACCTTTCAACATTTAAAATAAAGTGCATTTTAATGTTTCCAGTTGCATTTGAATTCACAGTTTTCATATTGTAGGGGAAACGTATGTAATTTGGTCAGACGTATAATTTGCGCCAGCCACATATTTTCAGCACAAACCGTAGCCAACACCATCTGTCGGACGCGCTGAAATCTTTTGATAGGGAGTATTAGTTATTTAACAGCGATAATATCCCATCATTAAATCGGTTTTTGCCATTTATAATTTATAAGTTAGGTTATAATGATTCTCTTCGCAATTATAAATCGCGGATCTGCTATGTAATTTTATTATTGTAAAATAATATTTATTTAATGAACATACACTTTTTATAAATTCATCAATGAATTATGTATAGTGTTTAATTTTATATACATCAAAACAAATTTGTTTTTCCTAATATTTTTTTAAGTTGTATATATACATTGAATTGTAAGAAAACACAAAAAAACTAAGATAAGAACAATTTTTTTACTGAAAATTTACAAAATGAACATGTCTACAAATACATGTAAAATGATACATGTATATGTGCCTCTTAGATACCAAATTCCAGACCAATTTAGCGAAGCGCTAACAAAACGCGTTTTGCCGGAGAACTTGAAATCGCGAATGTTGGGAAATTAAAATGGATAGACACGCGACGGTTTTAATCTCTATTTTCCTTTCTTTCAGTCCGGAAACGGAAACGAAAATAATCCCAAGCAACAGTATATGATTCGAGATCCGCGAAGGCTTTATTTTTGCGTTTGCTCGCTCAAAAAAAGATAACTAGATATGGTAAAACACTAGAATCGATCGTGTAAACTTACGAGTTTTCTTTCGCGATTGTCAACAATCAATTTGAACGGAAATATTTGTTTGATTATTCGAATATTAATTACGTTACGTTTTACGTTGTCGTTACGGGAATAAGAAAAATGTTTTTCTCGATAATTGAGTTATTAGAAGTACATAAGGGTTTTTATGATTTTATTAGGTTTGAATTCAAGGGACTTTCCAGTAAAAGGGATGAAATCGAAAATTATGGATACATTTTTCGCATTTTTTTTAGCAAATGTCGTCTCTATTCAAATGAAAAATTCAGCCATATTTCGAAAATTTTCAAACATCATTTTTTCAGAAGATTTGGTAGAGTTTAGATAGTTAAATAAACATTAAAAATTAGTTAATATCATGTTTTCCAAAAGAATTCCAGGTTTATTATGTTTTTGTTTTGAAAAAATCTTGAAAAATTGCTGGAAGGTCACCTTGAAAAAACGTAAACAAAATAAGTAAACATTATACATTATTATTATGTAAGAGCGATCAAGCCAAAAACGTGAATGTACGCCTACATCTTCAAACTCCCGAAACCTCGCTCGCTTTCGAACTCCTAATTTCTCATTACCCTCCTTTGTTTACGTTACAAACTAAATATAAACACGCCAACGAATTAGAGGTCACCAAAGCAAACAAGCCCTCGCTCGCGGATAATTCCCGGGTCGCCGCAACAAATGACACGCCGCGCGCAAAAAGTAGGGCTTTTTGCCTGCAAACCCGGAACTTCGTCTAGATGGCGCTGCGGTTCGGAATTCCGAAACTTCTTGCTGTTTATGCTTTCCGCCGGCGATTTCCCGCGGAAATCGTCGGTCGAAAAAGCGAAGCGAATTACGCGCGACGATCGATAGAGGGCGCCATTGGTGGGGGAAGACAAAGCGAATGCAAAATGGCCCGATATGTAATGACCCGAATGGATAACCCGGGATTCGTAATAATTCGGCAGCTCTAATGGCAAGATAAAAATGGAACAAAGCGCGGCGAGATCGGCGAAACGTTTTAGCGTAAAAGCTATCCATTATGTCGGCGGAATCCCCCCCCTCCTTTGAATTCGGACAGCGATCGCTTCCGGGAAAGTGCGATGACGTCACCGTCAACTATGTTTTGCTGGTTTGTTTGCTAGAGGGCGTTTGAGTCGGTTGCTTGTGTAGAACTGTGTTTATGCTTATTACTTGACGGACGTGGTATGTGGTGTTTGTTCTACAGGAACGCCTACTACTACCACCACTACGACGAAGCTGCCGCGAAAAATGGAAATCCAGGCGCTAGACAAGTCCGAAGCAGACAGTGCCAATGGTGGTGGTAAGACTGATATTCAAGCCTACGCTCCTCTTTGTCCCACGGCACCTATTTACTTTTGTCTTATCTGTCTTTCTTTGCCCGTCATAGAGCATGTGTACTCGCAAATTCACACTTTTCCGATCCGGCCGACTTTTCTTTTGCCACGTTGGCAATTCTCACAAATACAATACTTTCCAGTGCACCTTTTCTTATTCTCTTTGTTGTTGCACATGTTATTGCACCCTTTCACTCGTTTTGAAAAAATGTCAACTTGACATCAAGGTCAACGTAGAAAAAACACAAATATATACAGCGATGTTCGTTTATTGTTTTTTTTTCAAGGTTAAACTATGTTTGTTATTGGTTTTCAAGATCAAAATTCCTTTGTTATATGGTTTCAAGGTCAAACTACGTTTGTTATTTTATTTTGAAGGTCAAACTACGTTTGTTATTTCATTTTGAAGGTCAAACAATGTTTGTTATTTCATTTTGAAGGTCAAACTGTGTTTTTTATTTCATTTTAAAAGTCAAACGATATTTGTTATTTCATTTTGAAAATCAAACAACGTTTGTTATTTCTTTTTGAAGGTCAACCAATGTTTGTTATTTCATTCAGAAGGTCAAACTATGTTTGTTATTTCTGTTTGAAGGTCAAACCATGTTTGTTATTCATTTTTCAAGGTCAAACTATATTTATTGTTTACGTTCATATTTTTTTTTTACACTGATGATCTCAGGATATGAAAAATGTTATTTGATGATACCAACTTGAAAAAAATCTTAATATGGTAATTTTCGAATCAAGTCCTTCGACCAAGAGCATAAGACGTAAAAGTTGTGAGAATTTCCTAACCGAATCGAAGTCAAAATCGAATGAGCGAAAATTCGGCGGGTTGAGCTGATTCGAGCCCTCGATCGTATGTATGCTCTATACTTTCCACTTACACCTGGACAGGCCATATTTTCGCCGATCACCACCATCGGCTGAGCCGCGCCGGGACATTGTTGGCCGTTCGGAAACTTTCGAGACGTGGCTAAACTTCACATAGTATGTCCGGAATTTCAATTGCTAGCTCATTCTTTTGCGAATCTCAAAAAACGAAAATTCCGGTCCTTGTATGATATCACTTTTTACATTACGGGTAATAATGGTAGACAGTGAATATCGGTAAATCTAGTTCATCGGAAATGTAATAAAAAAATTATGTTTTAGTGGTACCATATATGTTTCAATTTTTTAATCTTTTTTTGAGGTTAGGGGATATGAAATAAATTTTTTAGGATATTTGCATAGATTTTTTTATGATAAATAATTTTTTTGCATTTTTTACCCCAAGGTACATAATTATCCCATTTAAGTAAACATTTTAAATTAAATTTAAAAACAAATTTTTTTTGGAAAAGAAAGGAAAAAATTTTTTTGAACAATTTGCAACCAAGAAAAGAATCTATGTAATCAAGAAAAAAAAAGTTTATTCCTTTAATTAACTTTCAAATATATATGCAAACTATAAAATAAATTTCTTTTCACCGGCGCTAGCCGAACTAAAAAGTGCGACGAACTAATCGTTTGAGCGTCTTTCGGCCGTGCATATCGAGTGCCCTTCGTCGGCATCGATCATTGAAATTCCAATTTCCCCGAAATCAACGCGCCAGTGTGCGCCGGCGAGATTCCAGAGGGCGCTTCCTTATTACACCGGAAATCAGCGTTGAATAATTCACGTCGCATGGAAATGCATTCTTGAGTTCGACGTTTTTATACGCACCGAAATTTGTCTCCTCGAAAGTTTCCTGACGCGACACGCCGAGATAAATGTGCGCCGCCCACGTCGTGAAAGAAAACATCACTACAACTCCGAGCTCCGAGTTCCATATTCGGATCGTTGACTTGGTATCGCGTTTCCGAACACAACTTGTTTCTTGTTTAATGTGCACGGATTTAAAGCACATGCACCTGTATTTCTGTTTCTGCACGTCCGTTTCGTTCGTTGCGCAAATTCAATGCGCAATGGTTATTTGCACTGCGCATTTTTTTTAGCGTCTTGCTATAGTGAAGTTTGGGGGAATGTGCAGATAATGATGAAAGTAAATGTTATAACAATCTGCTAAATATATTTTACGCATTTTTCGTTAGAATTTTTCGAAATTCGTATTTTTTTCATGATACAAACAATTTATAATTTTCTCAATTATCAACATTTTCGAATGTTATTAATGACAAAATTATGCGTAAAATATGTTATTAACTCCCCAATCAATAGTTATAGTAAAATCTAACAATTTCATTTTTTGATCCCCTAGGGAGGAAAATGTACTTTACTGAGCATGTTTTGCTCTCCAGGGAGAAAAGTTGCACTTTTTTTCCTGAAATATAGGAAGAAAAGTACGACTTTACATGCACGTGTAATGAAAAAATTAAGTTATTCAAAAAAGGTGTGAAATTTCACGTCATCTAAAAATTATCCTTATCCTAATCTAACGATGTGAATTGCAAATTTCACTAAATTGAGTTTACAGTGAATATTTTTAGCGAATTTGATTTATTTAACATCATGCATGACTCAGTAACGAGTTTGTAAACTAACATAATGATCCACCGGCCGATAGATGTCGCTGATTCGTGTTATGAATATGTTAAAAAAACGGGCAAAAACATCCGTCATTCAGACGTCATCAAGCGTGACAATTGCGCGACCTTATCCCGTAAACGCGTTGATTTATCACGGAGCGCGGTCGCGTTGTAATTTCGCGAGTTGTAAAAAAAGTTGCGCGAAAAGGAAAAGAGGGAGCGTGATAAAACGCGTGAGATATCAACGCGGCCGTTGACAAGCCGTCGGTATATCATCACCGATTCAGGCCTGAAAGTCATAACGTGGAATGGCGCAATTTTATACACGCGGTGTTTAGCGCCACGCGGCTCTTTGCATACTCGCGCGCGATAAGTTTAATTTGAAAACACCGGCGGCTCGCAAGATCAAAGGCCGTTGTTATTGTTCGATGATCCTGCTTTATTCGCGACCGAATTAGTTGATTATTCTTTCGCGCAGGCCTGCCAACCTTTGTTTACGTTTTACATCAATTAACGCGGTACAATATGTTGCAGTATATTTTACGCTCGGACAAAGTGAACATTTTCGTTTAAAAAGTAATTTGGTTATTTCGAGGTGGACGTAGAATAGAGCGATTAGTTTTGCTGCAGCTTTTTGTTTATTTATAAAAAGTGACTTTGATTTATTGCCAAATAATATCTTTTGACAAAAATGCTTCGTAAAAATGGTTATAGAAGTCTTATTTTTTGTAAAATATCTTGTATTTCATATAAATTAATATTTAAAGAATATTGACGTAATATTTACGCACGATTGCTTACGTTATTTTATTAACAATATTTATCGCCAATATGCAGTATATATATCAATAAATATATCGTATTGTTTTCTTCAAGGTCTTGTTACGTTTATTATGTTTTCTCAAGGACAAACTACATTTATTTTTTCTTTTTGAACGTCAAACTACGTTTATTGTTTGTTTTCAAAGTCAAACTACGTTTGTTGTTGTTTTTTCAAGGTCAAACTACAATTGTTTTCAGGTCAAACTACGTTTGTTGTTTTTTTCAAGGTCAAACAATGTTTGTTGTTTGTTTTCAAGGTCATATTGCGTTTGTTGTTGTTTTCAAGGACATCTACATTTGTTGTTGTTTCTCAAGGACGAACTACATATTTTCATTCATTTTCGAAGGTCAAACTACATTTATTGTTTATTTTTAAGGTCAAACTACATTTATTATTTCTTTTTCATTTGAAATTTCAAAATATTTTCTGATATCGACCAATCAAAACATCAATTTCCTTTTATCATTACATCTCTAATCATTTTTATTACTTTATTATCAACGAACTATGTTACGTTTGGGAAATGTTTGGCAACTGTAGTGGACTAATGGGAATATAAGTTGGAGAAATGACGAATTAGAAAGGCAAGCCTCAAAGTGGTGTATTAGTACATCGGAGTCGCACAAATAATTCGGTTTGCTAATATTGTGCGATATGTACACTCGGTCCCTCGGGTGCCACTCGTATAACCAGCGCCGCAGGATTCGCTCGCGGAGGCATTATTTTAAACTGACTGGACGTCGCAGCGTCCACTCATCTATTTATACGCGGCGTATCAACAAAAAGAGCGGGTCTGACAAAAAGGAATACATCATCGCTCTAACGGACTTTACTAATAAATATTAGTTAATTATGAACGTTTTATTCGTTCGTACTGTTTATAAACAAAGTTAACGCGCAAAATGGAAAAGAATGAACGCGACGAATTATAAATGTTTTTGTCAGATGTGTGTAAAAAATTGGACTGTGAAATTGAAATGTTTCCGTCATTTTGTAAGAAAGGAAAATTGTGTTATTTCTTTATTAAAAATGAAATTTTCAGTTTTTAATTTCGCGGAGTATTAAGAGATAAGTCTTTTTTTATAAATATGTAATCCACGTTTTTTCACAAGAAATTACTCGTGAATTTTCTTTTGATAAAATTTTTTAATTTACCTTTTTTGCAAAAAAAAAGTTGTAAAAAAACCTCTAAAATATTTAACTATTCCTTATGCAGAATATGAAATGTTTTTTCGCGAACAAATTTAAATCATCTTTTTCCTCTGCAAGTCAGAAACATGACGCAATTAATATGAATTTCAAAAACAAACTCTATAATTATCACAAAATCATGACACGGCTGTAATTTGCACTGATTTGACTTTCGTCAAAAGCTAGCGACAACTTCGTCCGTTTGATATCCAACCAGTGAAATTTACTCTCGCCTATGCACGTCCCTTATACCCGACGTGTATCTGCAACTCGCACTGCCAAGCGATGTCTTTCTCGCTCGATCGACATTCAACTTTCAAGAGAACTCGAGAGCCGAGCGCTTCATGACTTCCTCATCATCTCGCAAATGCAGCCGGCGCTTATATATTTCCATCGTCAAAGCTATGGCCCGGCAGTCAAGCCAAGCGCAACATTTAGAGGATGATGCACGTCTCAATGGATTCGGATTTATTTTTTAATATGCCCAAAGATTATGTACAAATGCCGACCTTCGCATTTGGCCCTGCTATTCGTTGCAAGGTAATAAGTGTCGTTACGGTCTGACTAGGTCGTTTGGGGTAATTTGGACCAAGGACAAAAAACCTGTTTTATGTATAGAATTTGATAAAGATACGTTTCTCAAATTTAGCATGATATATTAGATGTGTTATTACGCTATAAAATCACAGGGGTCGAGATGTTGATATTGAAATTTCGCTTTCCTTTTTCTGGGCTGTTTTATTCAAATCATCTGATTTTCTTTCACGAGGAAAAACTGAATTTATTGTTTTTTTTCAAAGGTCAAACTACGTTTCTTGTTTGTTTTCAAGGTCAAACTATGTTCATTGTTTGTTTTCAAGGTCAAACCACGTTTGTTTTTGTATTCAAGGTCAAATTATGTTTGTTGTTGTTTCTCAAGGACAAACACATATTGTCGGTTTCTTTTCAAAGGTCAAACTACGTTTCTTGTTTATTTTCAAGGTCAAACTACGTTTCTTGTTTAATTTCAAGTTCAAACTACGTTTATTGTTTGTTTTCAAAGTCGAATTACGTTTCTTGTTGTTTTCTCAGGACAAATTACATATTTATTATGTATTTTTGAATGTCATAGTACGTTTATTGTTTGTTTTTAAGGTCAAGTTGAGTTTGTTGTTTGTTTTCAAGGTCAAACCTTGTTTGTTGTTATTTGTCAAGGACAAACTACATATTTATTATTTCTTTTTGAAGGTCAAACAAATCAAAGGTCAAATAAATCGTTTGGCGTGAGGATCATTGGAAATATGTTGTCTCCTAATCCAAAATGAAAAAGGTTAAATAAATTAAATTTCGCAGATTTTCAATGCATTGAATAAATTTCAATAAATATTTTCCTCGTGTTTAGATAAGCGTCGATATGACTTCTATAAGAAAAAGGTTCAAACTCTGTTCATTTCTCGGATGAACATTAAATTTGAATTCGCGAAGGAAGCAAGTAAGGCGTTTCGGAACAATTACCGGAATCAAGATCTTATCGGATTGAATCGATGCGAAATATCAAAATTGAGGCGGTTTCGGTAGCAGCGCGAAACCGTTGGGGTCCAGCCGATATCGCATACGGAGTCAATTGAATTTTCATACGGCTCATCAAGACCTAATCCAATTTTATCAGGACTATTCAATTTACGGGCCCAGCCGTTAGTGTCGATTTTAGTCGAGTTATCAAGATCCATCCTCGCGGCACATTTCCATTGGTAATAAACCTCTGATGGGTTGATTAAGATCCAGCGGGTCTAATCGCGCGAGGAAGAATCTAATCTTAACCGGTTAATCAGTTGCATAATTAACAAATTCCGTTTAATTATCGGCCCTAATGAACTATTCGAAGTGGCCCATCAAATAACTCAATGTTCAAATTTTATTTCTTAGACAAATTACAAGATTTGATTGGAAATGTAAAATTTTGAGTGAAGATTTTAAGAATAATGAATCAAAATTTTTTCATTTTGACTGTAGATTTGAAGTTTTTACTTAAAAATAGTGCTTTGAGATTATTGAATTTTGAAACCCTATAAAAACCCTCGTGAAAATCTGAGACTATTAGATGAGTCATAATAATGTATTAGAAGTAACTACTTACAGAGATCGCGTTCCGGAGATGGCGACTGTTCTAGAAATTTTGAAGAATAAGTGACAAAGAACAAAGTTCGGAGAGGAGCATATTGGGATGAAAGAACGTCGGAAGTAGAGGACGTGTAATTGAGTGAACCAACGCGGGAGATAAAAGGAAATTCGAATCATTAGAAAGAGTGCAAAAGACATTTCTTATGCAATTCAGAACGGACGAACTATGCGATCTTTTGTCATGCCATTTTTGCAATTATGTGTCAACACATTTATGCTGCTGCTGAAGTATGAATAACGATGAATAAGTTTGTAGTGTTTTGTAAAAGTCACATTAGCCAAATATTTTTGAAATTTGAATATTGAAAAAATTTCATCGTGATTTATTATTTACTCAATTATTATTAACTCAAATGAAGTGTTTTAACATCACATTTACATATCCGGAAAAAAGGGTTTTTTCCAAAATTGAGATAAAAAATATCACGTTTCGCTATTTAGAACTTAGTTTTCAATCTAAGTTTCAAAATAAGAGTTTTCGCACTACGAATTTTCCTCACACAAGTGGAGTTAAATAGACACTCCTAAAAAATTGCAGTGTAAGCAGCATAAATTTTGAATCAATTGTCGTTCTTAAAATCTCGAAAATCTATACGAAAATACTGAATCATTTTGATAAGAATATCCAAAGGGATCACAATCCGTTACAACGTAAAACTTTGCAAACTCGCGATTGAAACGAAACTCACATGTTTGCGCTGCAAATCTAAGAACAATGGAAAAGTACACTTAGTTTGCTCCCTCGGCAATAAGTTCTGCGAGTCATTTCATCTCTAGGATAGCCTGGAAAATCGCGTCCCGGATAAGTTAATCGTTGGGTCGCTCATGGCGTAATGAGGTATTTCCAGAACCCAGATAAAGATGCGATTGCTAATGAAATTATCGTGAAGATCTTAACGACACAACGTCACTTTTTCCTCCCTCTGAAAACTGTAAATATCACAATACTTTGCGCCCTGTCATCTGAGAAATCATTTGAGAATTTTTTTCTTGAGGACAAACTACATTTATTGTTTCTTTTTGAAGATCAAACTATGTTTATTGTTTATTTTCAAGGTGAAACTACTTTTGTTGTCGTTTCTCAAAGACAAACTACGTTTGTTGTTGTTTCTGAAGGACAAATTACATATTTTTTTCAAGGTTAGACAAGGTTTGTTGTTGTTACTCAAAGTCAAACTACTTATGTTGTTGTTTCTCAAGGACAAACTACATTTATTATTTCCTTTTAAAGGTCAAACTGTGTTTGTTGTTGTTTCTTAAGGTCAAACTACATTCATTGTTGTTTCTCAAGGTCAAACTACTTTTTTGTTGTTTCTCAAGGACAAACTACATTTATTAGTTCCTTTTAAAGGTCAAACTATGTTTGTTGTCGTTTCTTAAGGTCAGACTACGTTTGTTGTTGTTTCTCAAAGTCAAATTACTTTTTTTGTTGTTTTTTAAGAAGAAACTATATTTATTATTTCTTTTTAAAGGTCAAACAATGTTTATTGTTTGTTTTCAAGGTCAAACTACGTTTGTTGTTTTTCCTCAAAGACAAACTACATACTATAAACTGACATTCTGCAAGTCATTTCATCCCTGGCCATTTGCGTCTTGGATAAGTTAATCGTTGGGTCGCTCATGGAGTAATTAGGTAACTCCAGACCCTAGATAAAGTTGCGATTGCTAATGAAATTAGCGAAACGATCATGAAGACACAACGTGACTTTTTCCTCCCTCTAATAACTGTAAATATCGCGATTCTTCTCGCCCCGTCGTAAAAAGCTACTAATATCCCTGCGGGTAATTGCTTTATAATTCGCCGGCGCATGATAATTCACGTTAATATTGCTTCATCTGGAGAAACAATCCAGATAATGCTCGGCTAGAAATGTAGGCCCGAGCGCGAGACGGTGATAACTTTTGCCGGGGGTTGCGTTAATGAATTTCGGCTGGTCCTGGGCACCGGCGAATGTACTTTTTAATTGCCATAAATTTGATTATGGCTGGATGATGCGGATAGATGATATCAAGTTTATAACTTTGAGAAAAAGATGGTGGAAATTTTGTCGTCTTGAATAATGATTTCATTACTCAGAACTATTTAAGATATGCAGATGTTGGTGATCTTACTTAGTGCTGTGAAAAATAGACGTTTTAATCTTGCAAATTAATCAATGTTAAAATATTAACAATTTGATGAAATTTTTAAATATGTGATATTCACGGAAAAATTACGAGTTAAAAATTTTTCTTGTCGAATTTCCGTTATCACTTTTAATAAAATTAACGAAAACAGAAATTTTTACCCAAATATTTGAGTTAAATATTTGGGTAAACATTTGCGATTTCTTTACATTAAAAAATTAGTGAGACAATATTTCATAAATCATTTATCGTGTAAATAATTCATCAAATTATAACCTTAAAATTATTTCGAAAAAAATATTATATAAAAATGTTGTCAAAATCAGCTTACGAAATGGTTTTCAATAAAATCACTAAAACTCCTCTTTTCAATAAAGTATTTACGAACGTTTGAATATAAAAATAATATCGAGCAAGTATAAAAAGATGGATGGCAGGCATCAAAAACCACTTTCGTAATTTGGAAACGATAATAAAACTAAACGGACAAATTAAAGCCCGATTACGATAACACACTGATGGGAAAAGGAGCGCAGACTTATCGTACGATTAATTTATCAAGGGATGAAGAAAGTTTGGCGCATCCGACTGGTTTATACTGACGTTTAGTGTATATTATCTCATAAGTTTGACGAGGGGGTCTTGATTGGGAATCATGCCGTGTACGTGTGGCGCGCACCTTTAAACCTTATCATCCACATCCGAGCCCTGTCAATGACGGAAAATCGATACGAGTCGGGAAAAGTGAGAAGGGATTGGGGCTGCTTAAAGCACTCTCTATTTACTTTAGTATCGGCGTCACGCCGGGCTGGATGAGCTTAATTGAACCGGGGTTTCGCGATGTCACGTTACAATCATTAAAACATCCAAAACGATGCCAGAGGCAACAATCGGAAATCACAAAGCGAGTGGCTTTTAAAGAACGAAATTTTTCGCCTTTCAACCGACCGAGCTTGACACTTATATTTATGTCACGTGGGCTTGTGCCACTTTGTCGGATAATAAGAAACTAGGTTTCACTAAATATTGACTTGTATCACTTAAAAATTTTTAATTCTGTTTTTAACTTCCATTAAAGAATTTTTCATCAGCTGGTGTTAAATTTATTGAATTTTTGCAGATTTTTCGAGGCAAAGTTTGGTCTTCATTGTTCAAATTTGTAGATTTCAGTATAGTAAGTAGTCATTGAAATAAATTTTTCAATTAGTTCATCATATCATTAAAAAGAGATTTATCGAAAATTTCAGTAAATAAATGAAAATCACGATTCGATAAACATTTTGCACGTTTTTTACTAGAAAATTGGTTGAAAATATATTTTTGAAATCTAAATAATATAAATAACAATCGAGTGAAAAAAATTGAAGAATACTGAAGAAAGAAAAAAACGAATATTAGATAAAAAAATACATTAAATATTTTACATTAAATTTTTTGACCTTCCATTCTAAAATTTCTAATTTTCACTTAAAATTTTAATTATCAATAAAAATTGCAAAACATTTTCAGAAAAATATTCATCGAAATAAAAAAATTGTATTCAACATTAAAAATGTCAAATTAAATACCAATAACTTAACTACTGCCATTTCTGCAAATTAGCTTTATTGAGTATCTCACAAAATATCTAATAATATCGATTCAACAATAACGCCAACTTTTACTGCGTCTCGATAATTTCTGAAGGAAAACCAGTTAGTGTTTGAACGTTGTCGCAACTCTAACTATATCGCGGAGCAGTAAAAGCCCTCGCGAGATCGCCCATAAAATAATTAAGGAATCGCAACTAAAGAAGGTGCCAAGTGAAGTTCTCAGTGAAGAGTCACCGGTGTCTTCTTTGAATTTTAACGACGGATACTTTTCGCATTCTATTTTCGACTTGGAATGGGTGCGATAGAAACAGCAAATAAACTGAAGACATTGAGGATCTGGGAGGGAAAATGTGTCTGTTTTTGAAGTGTCGAAAAGTTAGAGAAGTTAATTAAGAAAAATAATTTCATTAGAGTTTTGAAATTTGATTTCTCTTGGTCAAAAATTAAAAATTTTATCTAAGATTTAGTAGATGTAAAGTCGAAAGTTCTCATCTTTTATCTTAAAATATTTTTTTAGGTTAAGAGTGAAAAATTAGCTAAGAATGAAAAATTTTTAGTCAACAGATGTCGCTTTTTTGTGAAATTTTACTTTCGCATTAAAAAAATGCAATAATCGGATTTTAAATCTTGAATTCAGATATTTTTTTAAAAATTTCAGATTTTGAGAAAAGATTTTACATTCAGTCCCGAAATCAGCTAAGAATATAAGATTCGTAGTCAACAGGTGTCGAAATTTTTTTCGAAATTTTACATATGCCATCAAAAATGAATATTTCAAGTGTGAATCTTAAATAAAGATATTTTTCTACAAAATTTTACATTTCGAATAAAAATTTCAAATTCTAAGCAAGAGATTAAACATAAGAACTGACAGAATAGTTCAGAAGGAATTCATGTTAAATATCAGAGAATTCACTTAAATTTCGCACGAGACTCTTATTTTTGACGATAAATTTCGCACTCTCGCACTCCACCTAAATTCACGACGATAATCTCGTCATAATATAAATTTCGCGTCAATGTATAAATTGCTCGAAAGCAAATTTGCCGAAAATCCGTCTAATCATAAATCGCGCTGGTCGTTATTTTTAATGAAGCCGGTGCAAATATTCGGTACATTGTCTGGCGCGCGAGTTTTTTCGATAGGCGGTCTAATTGTCAGCGTCTCGAAATTCCAAATCCCATTTAAACTTGCGCAAACTCGCGCCCCGTGTAATATTGCTTTCAACGCGTCGCGAACAAATAGTTATTTTATCATGAGGCTGTGTCTTTGCGTTCGCTTTTGGAGCGCGACAGCGCCAATTTACGAACGGCGACGTGCCTCGCGGAGTAAATTTAGGTAAATCCTATGTAAATGGCGCGCGGTTCCGTCTCGCTCGCGCCGTAAGACGCAATATGTGTACTCATCGCGAAAATGCGCCTTCCTCCGCTTAATACAACGGCGCATTAACGCATGCCCAAGTTTGGCTATTTATTAGTCTGGTGCGGTAACGCCATCTGACGAGCCGGAAGATAAAGTGTCGGCGCCGGTTTATTAATGCCGATCCTTTGGCGCACTTTATTAATCCGTCGGTCCAAAAATCCGCTGCCGCCTGAGTCTTTCAAGGACGTTTCGCAGACGCGGCCTTTAATAAGCGATCGGATCCG
>JABFPQ010000039.1:0-18474 GCA_022817265.1 Masnerella sp. ZL-2020
TTGTGCAAACACTTTTGTTATCTTCGCTTTCAGAATCGAAATTACGCCGATGGAAAACTGCATCGAGCGTTGAGTATAAAGTTTCTTGCGAAAGTATTATCGTTCATGCTTAAGCATGCTGCGAGCATTAGACAAGATCCGAGATTAAGACTTGAAATCTAGTCCTTTTAATTATTAAAGTCATCAGAAATCAATATGCGAAGTTTGAGATTCATTGGACGTACACATGCTAAGTTATTTAATTGAAAAGTTTTGTATGATACGTTCGGATGAAGCAGTTGCTTGTTCTCGAAACTTTTTGCACGGTGAAAAAATATTATTCATCTGTTACTTAATTGAATAAAAAATTGATTACGATATAGTTCATTCGATTTCATCTCTGCTCTTAACGTAAATGTCGTAGTTTACTTTTAAGCCGTGTACAATAGTAATGCCATTTTAATCCACTCGGCATCGATATTGCAGGCAAACAACTCTTTTCATCTTCAGTGGAAACAAATTATGATTTGTAATATCGAATATAATTCGCCAAGCGAAACACTCGCAGCACAAATATTAATTTTCAGCATAACATCTCGCATTGATAATTATTAAAAGTGAGCAGATGATTGCATTAAACCGAAGTACTCTGCCTCGTAATGGGAAATGTTTATTTTATTATAAGTTAATAAAATCGATACGCGATTACATATTATTCCATCGCATTACCGTGCTGCTGAGTGCACCTTTTATGACGAACCGATCAGTCGGCCAGCAAACAATGTTCACGATAATTATAAACAATTTAATGTAACGATTGCATAGAAGTATCGAGTCATTAATGCGACAACGTTGTATTTTGACAACAGAAAATATCGATTACATCGAACATTGGTCGTCCGTTATCAATTTACTATTAAAGTCAACACATCGAATAAATTGACTGCCAAGTCATTACAGACAGCTCTGGCTTATTGCGTTTTACATTTGGTACTTTTGAAAACTGATCAAAATTCATTTTTTTTTACGAAATATTATTTATCATGGTAATTAAAATTAAACAGATCTGATGTATAAAAAAAACAACGAGGTAATATTTTAATTCTATCTGAAAATTTGTCAAAATATTGCAGTTAAAAAGGTTTTCGCAGCAGAATAGTAGATATATCTAAATCTATCTAGTTGATTCAATCCAAACATTTTTTTCTACCTATGTTTGTTAAATTGACAACATTTTTTTGTTAAATCAACAAAACTTTTGGTTAAATCAACCCTATTTTTGTTGAATCAATAAAAATTTTGGTTGAACAAAACAGTTCTGATGCGTAAATAACTACAAAACCATTTAAAACTGAAAGGTCACTTTTGCTATTTTGAAAAACTTTGAGCAAACTATTACAATTTGCAAAGGCGAAAGTGGCCATTGGTGGTCTGAGGCTGAAATGTCCGATCATGAGGCCTTCCGGTTCTTTTGTGTACGCGAGCCGGCCCGGTCGCGCTCTTCTGCTCAAGCCATCCATCTCTCGAAGATTATAATCTTTCCCGACGGATTTCAGGTGCGATTTTCAGCGGCCTGGTTATGTAAGCACATTGGCCTCCGGCGGTGTTTGAATAATTTATATCCCCGCTGAGGACCCCTCTATTGTGAAAATACAGAGAAGGGCCAGGCTGAATACGCAATAACGGCAATGTGTCACGTTGTTTACTGTGAAAATACCAATTATCCAATAATATACGCGGGCAAACACAGAGAGTTATTTACCTAGTTAATTTCAATGGCAAATTTCAAGAAAATGGCGCCCCACTCCGTCCTTTTCGTTTTTCCATTCGCAGTTTCGCAGGTGTTGGTTAATGACGCGAAGGCCTGCGCTTAAATGGCTCAATAACGCCTGGCCTAATTTTATAAACACTTTTAATTAGCCGAAACAGAAGCGAACGACGCGCGATTTAATAAGGAATTATCGCGGTTCAGGGAAACCGGTCCGGATATGGTCAGGCGTACCGTTCAGCTGCCGCTGTTTCGCTAACACCCTATTCATTACTTCGTCGTTACACGACAGTTTGTCGGCGTATTGTAAACGCTAAATACCCTAGCGAACGCAAACGTTCATTCGTGCCATTCCGCATTTCTTCATGTCTTTTATGTCTTGTGGCGTACCTGTTAAATATGCTTTTTCCGGTTATGTCTTAACATGTAATTTTGCATTTCATTTAAAAATTAATTTGTTATTACGAACTTCTGCAAATCTGAAAAAAAACTTATTTTTAACATATTAATACGATAAAATATACAGCCTTTTATTTTAATTAATAACTCACTATAATTCATCAGCAAATGTGAACTAAACAACGCAGAATTATTTAATGACAATGTTATATAAATAAGCCAGCTGCAAATAACATTAATACAATGATAATCTTTGTGTCATAGTACGTTTGAAAATTGTTATTAATTCCTGAATCTAATTAGATGGAGAGCAGTTTTTGTTATCACGGATGTGCCGTTTGGTAACATTTCGCTTGTCGGGTTTAAATGAAATTTAATTACGAGTGTGTGATGTCAATGTCATCTAATTTCGCCATAATTTGAAAGTAAGTTTATCTGAAAAGCGTTTCATCGGCACAGTGCGCGTTACAAGCACGATTTTCGCAAAAGATAAATGAATTTAATAAACGAAGGCCGGAACCGCTGACTCTGAATCGAGGTTTGCAGAGGCGGCATATGGAAGCGACGTGTGTCTAGATATAAACTGCATTTGTGCTGCACTCGTTGCGCTAATCCACATTTCCTAATTATTGTCGACAAGATGTGTCTTAACGTCGACATTTGTTTGTCGTATGAGCCCGAGGTTAAAAATATATGATCCTTTTTTTATTAAAAATAGATCAATCGCGAAATATGAAATGCTGATCACTTAAGTGGACTGTAAACAGTATAATTTTGATCAACTTCTAATATTATAGATTAGAAGTTATTCGTGTATTTCAATCGATCATTTATTGATCAAATTTTGAACAATTAAAGATCAAGTTTTAATCAAGTTGATGTAGAAAATAAAAATTGCTCACCAGTGTGAACGTTTTATAATCACTTTTTTTATTATTTTTTCATTAATTATTATAATGTTCTGATCATTTTATCATACAAATTTTGAAATAAAAATTATTTTAACCATATATTCATCCGGATATTCATGTATGAGCATTAAGATCAGTTATTGATCGAATTCTAATCATTCAAACATGAATTTTTAAATTATAAAAATTCATTTATATATATATAAAACTACCATTTTAATCATTATTTTATCTTATTTTGATCAAAAAACGATCATACTGATAATTAGTTTTAATATTTTACATCAAAACGTTGATTAGAACTTGATCATTAAGTGATACAAAATCGACCGATAAATGATCGATTCTAATACACGAATAACTAAATCTATTCTATAACATTACCCTGAAAACACACTTTGATCAAATTTTGATCCAATTTTGTACAAATCATTTGATCAAAATTTGCGTCGTGCGGTGTCCGCAAATTTGCTCAAATTTTTACCAAATGCGTGTATCTTTTATGATAATATTTCCCTGAAAACACACTTTGATCAATTTTTGATCAAATTTTGTGCAAATCATTTGATCAAAGTTTGACCAAATGCGTGAATCTATGATTCTATATCCTGTGAATCTGAATATGCTCAAAATTTGAGCAAACTTGCGGACACTGCACAACGGAAATTTTGAGTAAATCATTTGCGTGCAGCTGTGTTTATAGGGTAGAAAATGATCAAAATTATACCACTTTTATTTTGTTTTTGCTTAACGTCTTACCACTTACAGTCCAATTGAGTGATGGACATTTCATATTTAGCGATTGATATATTTTTGATAAAAAAATTATCATATAATTCCAACCTCGGCACTAGTTTTGATCATGAGTTAAAAACTTTTTCGTCTTTTTTATGATTTGTTCACAAATATAAAATTTTTTTATTTTTAATTTGAAATAAATTAATAAGTTGAATAATAATATCATTAAACAATAAAATATCGACCGAAAACTATAAAATTTGTAGTTTTGTACGATGTTTTCATTGAAATTGAGTGATCGATCATTTTATTTCCGCATCGTACTATATGTCAGTAGACCGTTATAAATTAGAGTTTAAAATTTTAAATTAAGAAAGTGGGCGCCACCCACTATTTTGATTAAGGGGTCTTTCCCATTATTTGTAACTGAAAAACGGAGTAAACTTTAGATGAGGTTTAATAACAAACAACTATTTGGATGTTTCTGAAATTTTTACTTGCCATTCGGCGAACATTACTGAACTAAAATTTCATATCATGTTAACAAAAAAGTTATCCATTTCGAGTTGGCGCTAGTAAACGAAAACTAGAAGGTTTTTTCGCTGCGAACATACTTACTGAAAAACGATTGATCCGATCTTTAAGAAATTTTTAAACAATGCTAAACACATTTTTCCGGGGAAGATGAGAAAGCACTTTGTTCATTTAGATAATTTTGAACAATGTTATATATAATTAAACACAAAAAACAATAGTTTTGTGTTTAATTGTGTATAACCTTTTTCACGATTACGTAAATAAAATGAGCACCTTCACATCTTCCCCGGAAAAGTGTGTTTTACATTGTGTCCAAATTTCATAAATATCGGATGGATCGTTTTTGCTTGAGTATGCTCGCAGTGAGGGACTGTTCCTAGGTGCGTTGTTTTATGTTCACTAGCGTAATCAAGCATATGAAATTTTAGTTCAATAATGTTCAACGAATAACGAGTTAAAATTTCATAAACATCCAAACAGTTTTGTTATTAAACCTCATCTAAAGTTTAATCAATTTTTCAGGCCAAAAATGGGAAAGACCCCTTAAGTAACGTAATTTTCGATTACGTACTTTAAACTTAGTTAAAATATAAGAACTTGATAACAATGACAGAAAATAATTTATACATATAAGTATGAAAAAAACTTAATATATAGATTCGTTTTCATGCTTAACAATTCGGAAAGTGTTAAACAATCACAAAAGAACCTATTTTGATTTTGAACCTGTTTTCAGTGAGATCCCGGCATTCGTAAAACGGAATCCAAACATTATCCTGCCTTAATAATGATTTGATTCGGACAGGATACGACGTGGAATCTGGAAGTTCCGTACTTGTCAGTTACCAAAAAACTGCTGTCTCGATACTGAGAGTGTACAATTTTACAGTACCGAATAGGTACTACAACAGCACTGAATCTGTATTGGCAGAGTACCATTTAGATTCAAGTGTCGGTATGCAGTACTAGCGCTACTGTCGGCCAGTAGTTAGTACTGGCAGACTGTTGGCAATTTTTGTCCGCGCTTCATCGCGGTATTACCCAAACCTTACTTTACCTGAATTCCGCAATTTTTTTTCCACGGGTTCACAGATTTCTTTCTTCGGATAATTTTGGCATTTCTAGATGTCAAGAATTGGGGCAGAGTGAGACTCGTACTGGTTTCTGCCCCAACTTTTAGTAAAGCAGGGCGCGGCAAGGAGTTCGCGCAAGCGGCACCGCGGTGCTGTTGTCGCTACCAGTTTTGTTCGCTAAACAATTTTTTGCAAAAGAATAAAATTAAAATTTAAATTTAAAATTAAATTAAAGCAAATATTATTTTCGTTGGGCAAGAAATCTTTAACTTTAAATTAAATTCAAACCGCGGTATCTGTCACACTTAAAATTTTTCGGTGTGTATCTCTATCATGAATTGAATTTAAGTCCTTACTTAAATTTAATCATACAGCTTTGAGTCCTTACTCAAAGTCAACTATGGAATTTTGAGTCCTTACTCAAATTCAATATTAAGAATTTTGAGGTCTCACTCAAATTCTTCTTTCTAAATTTGTGTCCTTACACAAATTCAATTCTATTAATTCGAGGTCTTACTCAAATTACTCATTTTACTTTGAGTCCTTACTCAAGTCTAATGTGATTAGTATAAGGCCTCGCTTCAATTCGCACCCCTTTTTCGAGTATTACTCAATAATACTTTTCACGCACACACCTCGTGCATCAACCGCGACCCGCGCGTTTTTTACTTTGAACCCTGTTCTTTAGTAGCCTGTGAGATTTATGCTGGTAAAATGGCTAACCCGGAGGGAAAGGACATCGCGACCTCAATGTAGCAGGTGGAGCTTATCTGTGAGTCGTTTGAACGCAAGATCAAACGGTTTCAGAAACCAACCGATGAAGAATTATCGGGGAGTACACTCCTGGACATTTAAACGAGAATTCACGCAGATATGACTCGAGCCCAAAAGCTCTACGCTGAGCTGTGCACCGCAAATCCTAAGCTGGAAAGAGATCAACATGAATACTACGCAAACGATTACTGGGAAACTGTCTACACCGGTTTCGAGGAGCTAGACAATTTATTATTGACCAGATTGGATCGTATTTACAAAACACGAGAAGCGGATCAAACATCAGGGAACTTCATAATGGGAACATCTTCACCTCTCAACAGAACGCAGGGATTAAACTCTCGAGCTAAAACTCACTCCGCATTGAGATTATGATGACTGGCAGAACTTTTGGGATACTTTCGTAGCAGCGGTCGACAAAAACCTCTCAATCTCGCCAGCACAAAAGTCCTAAAAATCTAAAAGAAAGATATGAGAACAAACGCATTCTCATCACAAATTTTCTAAACAAGCTCTCGTCGTTACCAACAATTACTCAAGGCAGTCTGAGCAAGCTACTAGTCAAATGAGAGATACTCTGGTGATATCCTTAGACTCCCTTGCCAAACTAGGACGTACGACAGATGAATGGTGACCTCTTCTGATCCATCAGATGATCCAGAAATTCAGTACTGGCTTCCGAAGAGAGTGGGAGAAACTTTTATCTGGGTTAACCGAGTACCCGAATTAAGCTCAATTCTTCAAGTTCCTGAGTAATCAAATCCACGTATTGAAGAACTTGGATCTTTACAAGGATAATAATAAAGAGGACAACTCCACTATTGCACAACAAAGGGGGATATCGTCTTTGACTATTTCAACAGAAGCCACTTCCACAAGTTATTTGTTCTGCGCCGAGAAGCATCCTTTGTATAAGTGCCCCAAATTCAGCAAGTGGAGCATGGAAGAACGGCAGAAGTTTCGCGTTGAGCATGGGCTCTGTATCAACTGCTTGTCACCAGGACACAAGCGCAGTGATTGCAAAGTCAGGCGACTTGCGGGAAATGCTCAGTGAAACACCACACTCTCCTCCATTTTGAAACAAACAAAGGCAACAAACAAAACCGTGGCTCGAAAGAGAAACAAACCAAACCCGAGACGAGCCAATCTTTTCCCACAACGAATGTTCTACGTACTCAGTGAAAGAGTAACAAAAACCCGTGCCCTGATAGATCCGGGCTCCGAGTCCTCATTTATAACAGAAACTTTGGTACAAGTACTTGGTTTGCCGCGGCAATGCACAAATGTGACGATTCATGGACTCCAGGACTCCAGACCCAAACCATTTAACACCAGCAATTACGCCGAGCTGAGTTGCCTGGAAATAGCGGATCCAGAACCTAGCAAAGGTCACAGAATTGAAGTTCTTTTGGGCGCAGACATCGTGGGAAAACTCCTGCTCCCAGGATTAATCAAGCTGAAAAACTCAAACGTTACGGCGCAGTCCTCTGCAATGGGCTTAACTCTGGCGGGTCCCGTAGAGAGTACTTGCAAGAATCACCATATCACCTTGCAACATGCTACATTCGACCTCGCAAGAGATCTCGAGCAATTTTGGACTATTAAGGACTTCCCTAATCACAAACAGGCTTCTTTGGAAAATGAGCTCTGCGAGAAGATCTTTTAAGAAACAACTACAAGGGAAACTTGAGGTCAGTTCACGGTAGCTCTACCGTTCAAGGGACCAGATTAACCAAAACGATTGGGCGAATCCAAGTCCATCACGTTGGTTTCTTGGCAACGAGTCGAAGCAAGACTGCGAAAACAACCGGCGCTACATAAGCTGTACGACAAATTCCTAGCAGAGTACAGGGATTTAGGTCATATGACGGAAGTGGAAAACAAGGAGCAGCCCACGGATGATCAAGTTTATCTAACTCATCACGTCGTGGTAGAGGAAGATGAGAGATCTACACAGATTCGAGTCGTTTTCAACGCCTCCTGCGACACAAGAAGTGGAGTTTCCCTAAACGACACTCTTTGCAAAGGTATGAAGTTGCAGAACGATATCAGCGACTTTATTACCAACTGGAGAAGACATCAATTCGTGATAGCAGCAGACATTTCTAAAATATTCCGACAAATTCTTGTGTGCAAGCACGATAGAAAGTACCAGTGTATCTTATGGCGACCAAAGGACTCTGAAGACGTCAAAACGAGACCAGCTCCTTTCCTGGCCAACAGAGTCATCAAAGAAATCAGTGAGATTCACGGCCCCAGCTATCCATTGGCAGTGGAGTCACTCGAACGTTGCATTCACGTAGACCACATCCTGTTTGGAGCAGATTCAAAACAGCAGGCTGTTCACATGCGCGATCAAATCAAAGAAATACTTAAGCCGGGTGGACTCTCCCCCTCAGCTGACACAGCTACAAATTTCACAATTGAACACGGAGACAAAGTTGTCCGCAAAGTTCTGGGCATTTTTTTGTCGTCCACAACGGACGCCTTTACTGTCCAGATCGGAGAAATCCACAAGGCAGTCATCACGAAGCGATCTATGCTCCCACACATCACTAGACTCTTCGACCCAATGGGTTGGTTCTCACCCTTGGTGATACGTGCAAAAGTTATGATGCAGTCCCTCTGGCTGGCAAAGGTGGATTGGGAATCAACAGACTTTCCACAGGAGTGCCAAAAGGAATGGTTGAATCTATGCAACGAGTTACCTACACTCACGCAAGTTTGAGTTTCAAACACAAGAGATGTGTTTGTTCACTCGTCACGCCGTTCAAGAGCTACTTGGTGGGGTTGTCAGATGCTTCCTTGAACGCTTGCTCAGCAGTAATCTACCTCTATATTGAGCTTCCAGACGGCAGCAAAGTATCACATCTCCTAGCTTCCAAAACAAAAGTTGCCCTAATTCAAACGCAGTCTAGACCACGCATGGAGTTGCTGGGCGCGGTCGTCCTAACGAGGCTAGTTTACAAGGTGAAAGATTCCTGGTTGGGAACACTAGACGACGTTGAAAGCTATACGGATTCAAAAATTTTATTGGATTGGCTGTCGAAGCATACCTCTCATTGGCGATCATTTGTGGCCAATAGGATCTCCTTCATCCAATCAGAACTGCCTGACACCAAATGGAATCATGTGTGATTACGACAAAACCCAGCAGATCTAAACTCGAGAGGACTTACAGCATATTCCCTCATCTCCTTTAAATTGTGGTGGCAAGGACCTGACTTTCCGCTGATAGCAGAAGAGACGCCCTCGCCAACGCAGAAGCAAAACAAGCTTGAAGTCCGCAAGGAAAGCCGTCCACGGACAGTCCCGACCACGGTGACACGGGAGATACCCAGCTACTTGACCAGAACCTCCAATTGGACTAAGTTAGTACGCTATATTGTTTTTTGGCTAAAGTATAAACAGATCTTGAAAGTCAAGGTGAGCAGCAAGGCGACAGGCTTAGTTTCACGTCTTACTCGACCTGCCAATATGGTTTCGCGGGAACTTATAGAAGGAGCACAGGTACACATCTTCCGTACTCTGCAGTCTAGCGCCTTTCACGCTGACTTATTGAAGTTGCAGGCCGGCGAGCCACTCGAAAAGGGATCGCTTATACGTCAACTCAGTCCATTCCTGGACGAAAAAGGACTACTTCGAGCCGGGGGACGACTTCAGGAGTCGGACCTGCCGTGGCACTTAAAGCATCCGTTGATTCTTCCACGGAATAAAGTCTTCAACAATCTTATCAGATACATACATTTGAAGACGCTACATGGAGAACTTTAACTCACCTTAACGCTCTTGCGAGAAAGGTACTGGATCATCCATGCGCGCAATTCTACAAAAGCCATAATTGCTAAGTGTGCAGTTTGTGTTCGCTATCAAGCTAACACAAAGTGGCAAAAAATGGCACCCTTGCCAAAACCTCGATGTTCCGTCTTCAGGCCCTTCAGCCATACGGGAGTGGACTACGCAGTACCTTTCCTGATGAAGAATACAGCGGGTCGAGGACACAAGGCACACAAAGTCTGGATCGCGATTTTCGCGTGTTGCGCGACCAGAGCGATACATCTGGAAATCGTAGATACCGTTTAGGTGTTCCTGGCAGCTTCCAGAAGCTTTGCTGCAAGACGAGGGCTACCAAGCGATCTGTATAGCGACAGGGGAACTAACTTCCAAGGAGCAGAAAAGGACTTAAACCAGAGTTTTCGCAAGCTCCAGGAAGACCCTGACATTATCAATTATCTAGTGACGGAAGGCACAAAGTGTCATTACGTCCCATTGGGAGCCGCTCATCAAAAAGGTTTGTGGGAATCGGGCGTTAAGGCAATGAAGCATCACTTGCGGCAAATTATAGGATCCTTTGTTCCTACCTGGTCTGAGATGAGGACGATAATTTGCCAAATTGAAGCGTGCCTCAATTCGCGGCCCTTGACCCCATTGACCCCTTGACCCCGGGATACGCTGGCGGATACAAGCCAAAAAGTGTTCCGTGGAAGCAGCAGAACCAGCCACCATGGCATGCAACAAAAAGTCGTGAGAAGAGGGAGGCTCTTTCTCTCCGCGCTTGGAGGAAGCCTGGAGCGAGGCAACCCCTTCGACCCACAGCCCACAAGACAGCCCAGCGCTGAGAGTAACTCTGCCTGCACGGAGACAGGAGACGCCTACCACCGTGCTAGAAAGGATGGCATTCACCGTTGACGCACAGATGCCGGACCATCTAGGAAGGCTGGGACCCCACACTTACCAACTCACCTTGAGCTTCCACGTCAAGGATCCTCGCCCGTAGAAGTCGAAGACCTTCGTCCCGGCCGACAAAGTGATCGCGAAACTGTGGGTTGGTCATGTGCTGGAGACCAAACTCTCCCTTGCTCCAGGCACAGACGGCAGGCCGAGACACTCTCGTAGGCAGCCATTCTCCGGTGCAAAGATGACGCCAATCACGACGAGCTCACGCCCACAGGTTCGATCAGTCGTAGTCATGCCAGCTACGTCATGCCTGAACCGAAAAAGTGGAGAGGACCTTCCAGGGAAAGAACCAGCTTCATGAACCGCCTAGGACCGTTCAAGGGGGCAGTGTCAAGAATTGGGGAAGAGTGAGACCCGTACTGGTTCCTGCCCCATCTATTAGTAAAGCAAGGCGCGGCAAGGTGTCGCTACCAATTTAAAAGTTAACGTAACGGCGCGTCGCGCGCACTACGCTGAGCCTACTCAGCAAGCACATTTCGCAGCAGACAATATCGTCCACACTCCCGGATCGCTCACCCGCTTTTCTAATCCTCGCTCAGTATCCTGCTTCACTCTACTCGCTTGCTGCTGCCCTGCCCCACGAGCCTTCTCGTACACTTCTCCGCCCAATCCAGGTTAGTTTTACTGTTGAGCCTTCTCGATATCTCCCGTTCCTCTCAGCTACACGCGCCTCTCATGGATCATCGCAAATTTTAATGAGCTTTAATTGAGATTATATATTGCGTGTCAATTTGTTTAGTAATTTATGTTAAGTTATATTTAATAGTGAATAAATTGTTTACTTGTTTTTAAACGCCACTTTAATCAGTTTTTTTCCATCTTGCCCAACGCCAAAAGAAAGGCTACTTATTATAAACAATTAAAATAAAAGCAATACATTCCATTCCATGAGCGTTTCCTATTTTGGTCAGAGCCGAATATGGAATCAAAGCATCCTTTAAAATAAACATTGTTAATAATAATCAACAAATTGTTACAATAGTTAAAACTAGGTAATAGTGAAAAGTGCATTGTTGTAACTTCTACGATTAATTCATTCATAAACACTGTGAGAACAAATGTTTTATTTAAAAGTTTCTCTCATGAACACAGAAATCAATTTGAAATATTACGCAGTTTGATATAGCAAAATATACATCCATAATTCTAACATTTTGAAAACGACAATATCTTTAAACTGTGATATCGCAGAGGTAATGAGTCATAATATAACACATAAGATAAAAGAGTCCAATTGTTCAACTTTTTTCGATGAGGAAACTTAGTTTTTCTCCAAATAGAAGAAAAACATTAGAAACGAGTGAAAAGTGAAAACTTTTCCCACACTTGAAGCGAAAAACAAATTTTTCTTCAAGTGTGGCGAGCGAAACTCGACTTACGCTTGACTGGTGCAAAAAAATATTGTAGGTAACTCAAGAGCGAAGCTGCGCAACAACAGCTTCGCTCCCTAGCAGCTCCCTAGCGAAGCTGCGCTTAGTTCCCTAGTTGCTAAGTATACTTTTTCCCACTTAAAGTAATTAAAGAATTGGACTTTTTTTACCGTACTTGTTTGAAAAAGTATCTTGTGCAACATGTGAAAAAAGTTTACGATCCCAAATGAGTGTTTAAACAGCACTCGTCTTCGGCTCGCAGAGGCAAAAACACTTATTTGGAATCGTTAACTTTTCCCACTTGTTGCACAATATAATATTCTCGGGTTTTCACTCTACGCTTATTATGTTAGCGGGCTCTATAGCGTAAATACAATCATTTTTGTCTACTTTAATAAAATAACAAATTGAATAGTCAGTTTCAAGGTCCAATAAAACGTAGTCGTTTCGTAAAAATAGTCTGAATAAGAAGGTTAATTCTACGTTTTGCAAGGCGGGAATATAAAGTTTCGTCGTCCCATAACGTCGAACAATGCCATAGTATTTAATTTTACAATATACAGTATTTTCGCACTCGTTTGGACACTCGCAAATAAAGAGTCTGACAAAATATTCAAACCTGCCTATTTGAGTTGTGTTTTCTTTTTTAAATATAATACAGCTTGAATCAGTTTTCGTCTTTCTTTTGTACGACATCGCATTAAATTCTATGCCGTTTTTCAAAATCCTATGGAATAATACAATGCTCTTATAATGAATATTAGCTACAAATAATGTGTTAGAAATCAAAGCTGGGATTTGACTTAATTTTTGGAAGACGCCAATTACATTTAGAGAATTGGAAACGAAAATTAATTTTCTTCTTTTGTTTGCCTGAGTTATTTTGTTACAATAATTGTACGCCGGTGTTCCTTCGTGTAAATACTTTATCTTAAAAGTTTTGAAACCTATTAATGTTGACACGGCTGCAGTGATTTGCAGACTTGCATACCTGGTGCCATGAACAAAATTCCTTATCTTCCCATTAAGATCTTCAAAAGGATAGCAAGAAAAGAATGGTAAAGGACCAAAATTTCTGACATCTTCGGGTAAATGTCGGAGATTGTGGATATTTGGCATCATTTTACTTTCACCGTATATATTTTGGAACTGTTCAACGTATTTTGTTAACAAGAGATCTGCTATTGTTATTTCATCTGACGAAATACTGTCTTTACTTAGTAAGTAAATCGCAAATACTAACAATTTGTGATGCTCGTAATATTGCGGTACCATGAAATCTACTAGTAGCGGTAAAGAATAGTAAAGCAACCACAGTTTGTATTCCAACCCTTTCCAAGATTGACATTCAAGAATCTTTCGAGGTAAGCGTTTTACAAAAGATGGAGGGGTAATTGAGAGCAATAGTTTAGACATTTCTGCAACGGAACCGAATAAAGACCAATTTTCATTCCGGAACTGACTGTCGAAGAGGAGTTTCATAAGAAAACGAGTAACGCCAAGATACACACAGTGCAAATCATCCACAACTGTTGTGACAATAAAATTGAGAACGAAAAGACGAAGAACTGTTGGTCCTTTCACACCCATTTCTGGACGGCCTTGATCAACAGCTGTTCTAGCAAATTCCTCAGTTACATCAGTTGTTCTCATTTGTAGTTGTTCTTCGAATTTATAAATGTGAGTGTGATTGATGTTTTCACCTTTTGATTTGCATTTTGTGCAACCATGATTGCCATTAAACTGCTTCATGTTCAGGAAAAGCGCTTTAGCTGGCAAGTCACAAGTACCACAAATGACGACACCTTTAACAACAATCGGCGTAGGAACATCTGGAAGATTTATTTCAATCCCGTCATACAACTGTTTTAGTTCATCGACAAAACTGTTCAAAAAAAGATTGGGAATCGGTTTTGAATTTCCACACCATAATCCTGCGAGAATGACATTTTCATTCAAATTCCTTAAAGTAGGCGGTAATTCATTTATCTTTAAAAAGAATGGCCAGACATTATATGTAAGATTTGATTTGAACACTTTGACGCCATCAGTATTCCACATTAAAGATATATTAGTAGGGTAAGATAACAATTGTCCAGGCTGATTTAGGCTTTTATAAATGGCACCATCATATATGTCTTCATAATTGTTGGCATTCTGTTTTTGCCTGTTGAATCGGTACATCAATTTTTCGAGGAAATTTGGTCGTCTAAACATTTTTTTCAGTTGACTTACAATAGACATTTTTAGAAAATAATTTACCCCTACATTTCCGCAATCATCGCATACCGAGTTCTGAGATTCCAGCAATTTGCTACAACCATTGCAAAAATATATCCTCTCCATTGGACATTGAAACCTTCCGATTAGTTTCTTAAATCTATAAAGTGTTCTCTTACAGTTATTCGGAAGTGGACAATGTATAAAAATCAACTCCAAAATATCGACCAGGAGAGATCCCGATAAACTGTGACGCAACATCAAGGACAATATGGCTATTACACTCTGAGCTAAAGTTATTGCAGCCCCAGGATATAATGGTTTGTCTAAATCAACATCTTCATCGCCGTCAAACATATCGCTGCCATCACTATCAGTTGATTCATCTTCGTCTGATGTAGAGTCATAGCCCACTGATTCTTCAGAAGAAAATTCTGAATACAATTCATCGCTAGCATCGGAGAACATTTCTTCGTCGCTTTGATCTAAATGAATGAATTAAAAATACTCATTAGAAATTATAAGCATTGAAGAAAGTATTCTCATCTATAAAAAAAATAAATGCTACATAAGAGTATATCTTAAGTGAAAGCTACTGTTTTTAGGATGTTTTAAATTATACATTTACAATTATCTTATACAAAGTATTAATGCAAAGTAGACGATTTTATGTCAATGGTAGTATTTTTTTCGTTATTACGGAAATGTATTTTGTCATCATAAGTTCCCTAAACAAGAGTAATTCCACATTTAAAAAATATGTTACATTGTATTTGCCGTTTTTTTCTACAATGGAGATTAACGAAATGCGTCACATATGACAAGTGTCAATTTTCGGCCTTTTAAAATGTCGCATTTTTTTGCTTAGTATAGTTCAATCCAAATATGAAAAAATATATCATATTTTGATTGTTTAAACAGCCGCAGCAACTTCAGATATCTTAATATACTACTGTAAACTGAAAGTTAAGCATAATTTAAAACACGTTGGGAATTATCACTTCCCCAGGATTACTTGTGAGTCTTTCATCTGACCGTTGGTGAAGAAGAATTCCCTCTTTCATATTAAGGTTCTGAAAAACACCGCCATCTATCGCTGATTCCACTGTTTATTCGATTTGTGGATTTTTTCGGCATTCATATAATACAACGCCTAGCAATCAGTATTCGGCGATTCTCAGCGTAAACAAGTTTTAGATATCCTGATTCGTCTGACTGTAATAAAATTGCTCCCATTTTTACAGAACTTGCATCGGTATGTAATTCAATTCTGGTCAATAATATCGCATACAAAATATCACAGAAAGAATATCATTGGAAAAAATCTTACGATTTATATTATTACGATTTATATTATCACGAATACAAAATCTCATAGTACATTAAATTACATTTAAGGCACTGAGCGGTAAAATTGCAAGACTAACTATCCAGATGTCACAAACGCTAAAAAATAGATTGCTGATTTAACAGCCTGGATGATAAGATTAACGATCTGGATTGTAATCGATATTGAATCGATAAAAAGTATGCGCGGACGTTTCCTATCTAGATTGTGAAATCAACTATCCAGATAATTGACTATTCAGAAATTCAGTATTGCAAGATTCAGCCATCTTAGATTGTTAATTTAACAGAAAAGATACTTCGTTTAACAATTTTGTGCGCTTAGTGGGGGAATAAATTTAAATGTGTACTTTTGGAGTGGCGTTTTTGAAAGAGAACTCTCACTGACATTATTTTAGGGTAAAGTTTTGGCAGCGTTGCTCTTGTTTTTCGTTAATCTTCGGTTAATATTATGTACTGTGAATTTTTACATTCATAAGATTTTTATTCGTGAGATATTTTCAGTAAAATTTTTTCTGTGAGATTTTGGTTTGTGATAATCGAACTAATGCCATGTGATTCTGTTTTCTCGGTTTTTGGTTAATGAACATTTAAGACGGTCTTTGAGGTAACACTCGTTTTCAGCTGTTCGAAGGCTTCTTTCTTGATGTTGCTCCAAGTGAATGGTACAGCTTTGTGTAACAGATAATTAACTGGAGTCGTTTTTCCGACAAATCCATGCACAAAACGCCCAAAGAAACCACAGAGGCCTAAAAATCTCTTTACTTCATGGACGTTTGTTGGTTTAGGAAATCTGTCGATAGCTGCTACCTTTCCAGGTTTATTCCAGATTCCTTTACCAATCAATTCGGACTTGTAGCACTCCGAAATGACATTTTGGAAACTTCAATGTAAGTCCGGTGCTGCTAATGGCCTGTAGCACTAGTTAAAGTCTATTCATCAATTCAAACAGGGGGTATAACTAAAATATTGTCCAGGTAAAATAGTAACATTTTGTTTCTCAACGGTCCCAATGCCAGCTCTATCGCCTTACTAAAATAGAACGGTGAATTCATAAATCCAAATACTGCTCTATTAATTCAACCGGTCGTGTCAGGTGTATTAAAAGCTGTCTTCGCTCGGGCATCTGGTGCAAGTGATACCTATAGGTATCGTTAGCAGAGTCTAGGGCCGCGAAAATTTTGGCATCGGACATCGCTTCCGGGTATTCGTCAATGTTTGGTAATGGATAGTTGATCCTCCGTGTTTGAGCGTTGAGCTTCCGATAGTCGACTACCAGTAGATGCTCCCTATTCTTCTTTTTAACCACCAACCCAGGTGAAGCATATCGTGAACATGTCTCCGATACTATGCCTGCGTCTTTCCATTCCTTTACAATAAATTTAATGGTTTCCCTCTCGGTAAGTGTTGTACGGTATGGCTTAGAATACACATGTACTGCTCCTGGCTTTGTCACTATATCCATTTGAATAAAGTTTGTGCATCTTAGTTCATAAATATTTTGAGCAATAGCTCGTCGATTGTTATTCAAAATTTGCACACGTTCTGTTTTCTGGTTTGATGTGACTTCTTCTCTTGTTAACACTTCATCGCTTTTGATTGGCAGCCATCTAGGACTCACTTCTGGAACTATTTCAACCGACAAGATTCGCGAATCAATAGAATCTCGTACTTTCACTGTTTTGTATTGGTTACTGTCATGGGCAACGTTCATAGTCCAATCCGTCCGGTTGAAGGTCGTGTATATTAAGTTCATAGACGCTGGAAGTATTTTCTTCTCTTGACAGACTTGAAGATTCTCGCTTTGCACCATCAAATGAGCTGTAATCGAGTTTATGCTGGTTTCTTTCATCATGAACGCAAATATAAGTTTATTGTCAATGTTGGTGTAGTTAAGGTAACGTAGTTCCGTCAATGATCTTCCCACTATGACTTCGCATAGCTGCACATTATCAGGAACAATACGAAATAAGATGTTGTATCCATGTACTCCATCGACCGTCAAGTCCCCTTGTGCTACACCCTAAGAATTTCATAATATTTTCAGAAGACCCAAATAGGCGTAAATCACTTCTCAGACGATCAATCTTGAACCCGTGGCTGATGGCGGTTATTGCTTTAATATTGCATTTAAATGTTTTTCGATATTATTTGAATGGAGTTTATGGCACAAACGCGCTTTTACATAAAAATAAGCGGTCAAGGTTTTTTCTTTGAAATCGACACGAAGTTTCATACGTTCCCCAATATCTTTAGTGTTTCCTCTTAAAGAAAAGTTCTCGCGAAGGGATAGCGAAAATCTTCCTAGCTGACTATATCTGGTTGGCGCGGCAAGTACTAGGACCTTGTAGCTTCTTTCAGGTGACATCTAGCCAGTAATGTCAAACTTGTAATGTCAAGCCAGCAATGTCAAGCCAGTAATGACCAACTTAATTGGACGACTCAATTATCAATTACATAAATTGAATAATTGAATTTGTCAATTGCATCAATTAAAAGTAATTAAATAATTAATTATAAATATTTGAAACAAAATATATCAAAACCCAATCAAAAATCGGCTGTTTTGGGCTTTTCCGACAGTAAATGGTTAAAATATAACATTTATAATTATGTACGGG
>JABFPQ010000040.1:0-18418 GCA_022817265.1 Masnerella sp. ZL-2020
CGGCGCGAATTTTGGCGCCAAAAATGCGTGGCGCGTCATAAGCGGTATGCGTTATTAAACGCATCGCGCGGAATATAGGATGCGGGCGTTGAACCGCGCGGAATAATAATGCTGATTGCGGATGAATACATTTCGCGCGTCCCGAATTAGCGGGGATCGCGGCGCGGCCATTTCTGGCGCCGCGCCGTTTTGAATAATCAAGCGCGATTACGCCGCGGCAAAAAGCGATCGCGCCGTTCAATTTGTTTCGGCGAGGGCTTCGCGTGAATCGCTGAATTTTCGCGCTTTTTACGCCGGCGATCAAAAAACACACATTTTCGGGTGCAAATTTTGTGCATTACTTTTTTATGGAATGTAAATTCCTTTTTTGTATTCAAATAGTGATCTGAATTACAAAGTAAAGTACTCGGACGAAAAAGTTTATAAACAACTTTTTGTACTGCATTAATGAAGTTTATTTTATAAAAAATATATATTTGTAGTATTTTGATAATGAAGTTTGAAAAATTGTACTTCATTAAAAGATTTTCGTGAAATTTCAAGGAGGTTAAATAAAGTCATGTATTTAATTCGTAAGTTTTCGTACTTCAATTTCAAAGTGTACTTCATTCATGAAGTTTAATGTATGATTCATGTCTGAAGTTTGACGTTTACTTCATGAGTAACGTTTGATGTGTACTTCATGAATGAAGTTTGATGTGTACTTCATGAATGAAGTTTGACGTGTACTTCATGAATGAAGTTTGATGTGTACTTCATGAATGAAGTTTGACGTATACTTCAGGAGTGAAGTTTGAAGTGTACTTCATGATTTTCACTTTTTTATTTAAATTTTGAAGTGTACTTAAAATGTGAAATATTTGAATGTACTTTTTAAAATTCTGAAGTTTTATAACTTGAAACTATATAATTGTGAATTTAAATTCATAATCTGCAAATCATTATAATGTAGCAAATGTTGAAAAATAAAATTGAAAATTTGCTAAATCGTAATAAAATCACGTATCCGATAAAAGCCGATTCACATCGTGTAAATTGTGCTCTGCGTTCTAATCTGCACGTTCTGCGGCATAAACGTCGATCCGACGTACTCGGCGATGAGAAAAAGAATTAATATCGGATAATACGGCCGAAGCGCGCTTCTTTCGGAAAAACCAGCGTGGCTTTCATTAATGCCGAACTCATCAGCGGCGGCGTAATTTGTAATGCCGACAGAGTCGATATCTAACGAGAACGAATCGACGTTAACCGGTCGGTTTCGGCGCACGAATAAACCACTCAAGCAGATATATTCCAGTTTTTTTTCTTCCCGATTCCTTTTTACTTTTTTACAGGGAGAATGAAAGAGATGGTAATACAGTCATAAAGAAACTCTTGAGACTGAAAAATATGAAAAATGTATTTTATCAATAAATTGTTATTTAATGAAATTTAAATTTAAACATTTTCCCGCCAAAAACAAACTTTTCTTTAAATCACAAGTAATGTGAAATTAATTTAAAAATAATAATTTTAAGTAGAAAACCTGAATTTACATTTAATTTTTTGAATTTGAATAATTTCCCGCCAAAATTTCAAATTAATTGGCGGGAAATTGAAATTACTTCCCAGAAAACTACAATTTAAACATTTTCCCGCCAAAAACAAACAATTTTTTGAATCACAAATAATTGAAATTAATTTAAAAATAATATTTTCAAGTAGAAAAGTTAAATTCACCTTCAATTTTTTTAATTTAAATATTTTCCCGCCGAAATTTAAATCATTTGGCGGGAAATTCAAATTATTTCCCAGAAAACTTCAATTTTATTTTTTTTTCAACAAAATATATAATTTCTAGTGGAAAATTCTTCCATCAAATAAATAATTCATTATTTTCTCTTTCATAATTGAAATTTTTGGCGGGAAATTCAAATAATTCAAAATAAAAATGACATAATAAATATTATTTCCACGATTATTACAAGGTTTCCTGTTTCTTTTTATTAATAGCATTTCACCCGTCATCAAAAATTGTTGGCCAGCATAATGGCGAAATAATTGCAATTAGCTAAACGTTTTCGCGAATCGTCGCAGAGTTTCGACCTAAGCGAAATCCAAGTTCCCGTTGTCTCCGGGAGCGTGCAAGATAAGACAGGGCCATAAATCTTCGCAGAACTTCATTTCTCCGCGCAACACAATAGCGCCCGGAATATGCCCAGAATAGCAGATTTAACCTGATACAATTTACAATTGCGATTCACTTACATTTTATCCTTTTTGCGCCATTCTTCACGTCAAAATCCTTCAAATCTACTGCGATTTCTCGTTAGTCTTACCTGAAACAAAAAAGATATATTCCAATTAAAAACCAGTTTTAATGTGAAACAAATCACAATTAATTAAATTTTTTTACAATTATATATATATATATATATATATATATATATAATGAATTTTTTTTAAATTTCCAAAATTTTGGAACAAACAACTTGAAACAATTTTTCAAAACCACCATAAAAAATTTTATTCCGAATAAAAGAAAAGTTTGAAAGATATAAAAAGATAAGTATATTTGGAGCCATAAAAACTTGGAGTGGCAAAAAAATGTCAAGAACAAGGCAAGAAAGCAGCAATGGTCCGAGCGAACAGTCAAACAGACAGCGCTGGAACTTGTTGCGCGGGGCATTATTTCCGTCAAAATTGTGCGAGGTTTTGTGCTCGATCCGCGCATTTCGTCGCAAAAATAGCCTCGCCTTTTTACCCTCGAAAAAGTCATATCCATATTTCAAATTTCCCGACACTTCACGACGGGATTTCTTCGTGGCTTTTTGGTTAACCTCGTACTTATTCACTCGCCTTTTTTCCATTGCAAATGTCGTTTCATTCCTGAAATTCAGCGCACATAAATCCGAAATCTCCGAATTTAAATTTATTAATGAAACATTTAAGTATGAAATATTTTAATTTCAAACATTTAAATTTTTAAAGTTTCCCGCCAAAAATGTGAAAATTACGTAATTTTATGTTCAATCACGTTTTTTATTGTCAGAAATATTGATTTTGTTATTTGTTACAATTTAAATGTTTGAATTCAAATGATTTCCCGCCAATTTTCGGCGGGAAATTCAAATAACAAAATTGAAAAATTGCATTTTACAAACAAAATTTTCATTGAAAATTTATTTTTTAACAAATTTTCTATCTGAAAGTACCACCTGGCAATAAACAAGATAATCCAAAATGTAATTTTGCAATAACAAATCCGAGTACCTCAAAGTGAATTTGCGCGGAAAATATTTAAAAAGTGTTTTAGCCGCGAGATAGTGAAAAAGGCAGTAAATTGACAAGGCTCGATAATATGTTGCTCGAATCGATTTAGAATAGTTTGATAATGAAAAATCACTTTTCGCTTTTGCCGCTATTTGTGTCGTTCGTTATAATCCCGTGTCAGCGTCTTATCTCGCGTGACGAGGATTGACGACTATTCGCGGGCTTCTTGTTCCTTTTTTTGCCGCGCGTTCGATCGGCGGATTATATCGCGGCAGACAACCTTATCTTTCATCTCATAAACGCGTTACCGTATGAGGAAAGAAAGGGATGGCGCAGCCACTCTTTTATCGACCCCCGTGTCATCTCGCGTAAAAACCTTCACAGTTTCTCATCCTTAAAGTCGTCGTCGCAATCGACGTTTAAGTTTGAGCGTCAGCTTCAAAATTGGTACGAAAATTGCAAATTTGTAATCTTTTTCGTAGTTAAGTGCGATGTTCTAAATATTTTTCGTTTCTACTCGTTCTTATATTGTTCGTTTTATACTTGATGTTATATTTTTTCGTAGTTCTGAGATTTAAAAAATATTTCGTGAATAAATGAAAAGTGTACTTCATCCAATCACGTTTGAATGAAGTACACTCACTTCATAAACTTTTTGATGAAGTATACTTCATTCATATACTTTTTGGTGAAGTTCACTTAATAGATAAACGTTTTAATGTAGTATGTTTGAATGAAGTTCAAACCATATTCAATCTTCATTCATTAGCACTTCATGCATGAAGTTCGAATGAATCAAGAATGAAGTTCAATGATACATTGTAATGACGTATACTTCATTCATGAGCGTTTTAATTAAGTATTTGTTTGCTTGCATGAAGTTCAAACCATGTCCATTCTTCATTTATGCAAAGTTTATGCATGAAGTCCGAATGAATCAAGAATGAAGTTCATTTTTTACATTATAATGACGTATACTTCATTCACAAGCGTTTTGATGAAGTATTTCTTTGCCTGCATGAAGTTTGAACCAATTCGTGGAAACTGTATGCATGAAGTACGAATAAATAAATAATGAACTTCATTTATTACTTTTCGATGGCATATACTTTATTCATAACCGTTATAATAAAGTATTTATTTGCTTGAATGAAGTTTGAATCGTACTGAAAATGCATGCATGAGAACTTTATGCATGAAGTCCGAATGAATCAAGAATGAACTTCATTGGTTACTTTTGAACTATGTATAATTCATGCATAAACATGATAATGAAGTGTTTGTTGGCTTGAATAAAGTTTACATTATGCCAAAACTTCATGCATGACGATTTTAAGAATGAAGTCCGAATTAACCAAGAATGAAGTTCAATGGTTATTAAATAATTGTATACTTCATTAATGATGTTTATGAAGTATTGTTATGAAGTACCATTATTAGTGTACTTCATTCATAAAAATTGTTTTCATACTTTTAATTTAATTTTCTATCAAAAAAATTATTATATGAAATTTCACTATCATCTTCTTGAATGAATGAAGTAATAAATTCACCAAAAGTTCAAATGAATTAAACAAAAATATTTCTGCATAATTTATGCATTATGATGTTTGCCTACAATTCTCTACAACAATAATCATAAATAACTGATAAACAAAAAGCGATTTACATTTTTGCCCCGCGCCATTGCCGGCGTTTAATCAAAGCGCATTGCCCGTCTCGTTATTATTATTAGCAGTCGTAATCAGTCGTATTTATTAAGCGCTTAGACGCGTTTTATTCGGCGAAATAAGCCGGCGAAGCGCGCCGGTAATTAGATATTATATCATTGCGCGAAACGAGGTTTCGCTGGCGGTCATTATTTATTGATGTTGATGCCTCAAAACGAGCCATTTTTGCGATTACGCGCTAATACGACGAGTGCGGCGCTGTATGTGTCGCGTGATTAATGATATGTTCAGCAGGGTAATTGTGATTAATGGTGGCGCGATGTACTGCGGCCTCATTTTTGGGCACATTCAATGACCATTGTGCGCGAGCAATTATTATTATATGATTTGTAATATTTCATTATCTTAATTGTTTCATTTCCACCTCTTTGCCAGATAATGCTGCAACATTGCTGTAAATTTTAAATGATGAATGATTGAGTGTAAATGAAGTGAATTCGTTGTCGAAGCTCATCTAGAGAATTTTTTCAGGTTATTACAGATTTTTAATGCATAAAATAACATGCAATAGTTCAAGTAATTAATTTAGAATAATAATTCCATTAATTTTTTCAAAATTACCAATTATTAATGCAGTATTTGTTATTTTAATTGAAATCCATACAATTTTCGGACTTCATGCATTAAACGTTATGCATGAAGTTTGAATAAATCAACAATGACATTCAATTGTTAAAAAACTGCATAATTCATTCATTTTTTTCATCAACTTTCATTATCAATGTAGTATTGGTTCTATTGGATGAACTTTGAAACAGTTTTGAACTTCATTCAGGAGAATCTTATGCATGAAGTTCGAATGATTCAGCAATAAAGTTATTTACTTAAAGAACTTCATATTTCATGCACATTTTTCCCGCAACTCTAATTATGAATGAAGTATTTGTATTTTTGGATGAAGTTTGAATCATGCTGAACTTCATTCATGATAATTTTATAAATGAAGTTCGAATAAAACAACAATGACCTTGAATTGTTTGAGAACATCATATTTCATTCATGTTTTTCATCAACATCGTTCATGAATGTAGTATTTTTACTTTTGGATAATGTTTGAATCATTTTTTGAACTTCATTCATGAGAATTTTATGCATGAAGTTCGAATGAATCAGCAATAAAGTTGTTTACTTGAAAAACTGCACATTTCATTCACATTTATTCATCAACTGTATATATCAATGAAGTGTTTATCCTTTTGGATGAAGTTTGAATATTTGAACTTCATTTATTAGAAGTTTATGCATGAAGTTCGAATAAATCAACAATGAAGTTGATTAGTTGAAGAAGTAAAGATACTTCCTCATTGATTTTAATCGAGTAGTTAATGCATTAATTTTTCAAGTGTACTTCATTAATGTACTTCATTCATAACGATTTCTAATACGAAATAATATGAAATCCTACTACATCGTATTAATAAATGAATATATGTAGAAAAAATTCTCTTTATAAAAGCGAGTTTTCCTTCCTACACGAATATACTCGTAAATTTCGTTTGCTTTTTTTCTAAAACCCTGTTCCAACTTTTTCAGTCGCTGGATTCGCGAAAAAAGCAAAAGACAGGGTAAAATGTGCTCGAAACATATCGGTTTCGCCAAGACCGATTTTTGTACACGAAACTAACGAGTTCCACGCGTTGTTCGGAATTACACAAAAGCGAACAAAGGCCGAGGTTTTGGCGCGCAGCAAAACATCGCAAACAAGCGATAACTGTTGGCAATGAAATAATGATACGTCGGACATTAAATCATCGTCCCCAGTTGTCGGTTGGTGAATGGCGACGAACATCGTCGCGGTCGCGCCAATTTTTGGGCCCCGCAGGGTCGGGTGATTAATAACCGTTCTCTCGAGCGGACCCTCGTTGATCCGGGATTAGGACCAGGTGCCGAAAGTCAACGAGCCGTGCGATTTCCTCGCCCCCTCCCCCCTGAAATCGGAATGTCCGCGTTACAATGGCCCCTTTTACAAGGTGAAAACGACTTCATTTGCGACGCGGCAAAAAATCGACGTGTCGAATTCCCGCCCTGCAGCTTGTGACGTTATTATTTCGGCTGCGGGAATCGAGTTTTATTGAATCTACCGACAATGGGATGCGATTTTGTTTGTTTTTCGCGGGGTAAACAAATTAGAACGGTTGTTAGTGTAAAATTTTTAATGAATTTTTGCTGAGGTAAAATGAACAGTTTTTATGTACGTATTTTTTAACTCATGTTCATTACGTACTACATACTAAAAAACATTTTTTTTCATTCAATACACGTTGTTTTATTTGAATCAATAGCGAAAAAATTTATAATCAATAAGAAAAAATTGGATGAATTTTATGATGAAAAAAATGGAATTATGAAAATTTCATAATAAAACTAAAATTTAAATAAAAAAATTATAAACTAACAAAAAAAAACTAAAAAATGTTATGAAAACTATAAAATGTCAAAAGTTAAACAAATATGCAAAAATGTCCTTTGAAAAAATATTCATTCTTGTTTACAAACAAACCGGAAGTAAACAGCGACATATTGACTCAATAACAAACAAATGCAACGAAACGAGCATGTTATGACAACGTCTAAACAACCCTTCGCTCACGACTGTTTCTGTTTATAAACTTCACGTGTTGTAAACACGCGTATGTTTACGGTTTTCATCGCCATTAACCGGAGTCTAAATCATATTTCAACATCAAACAGCGTATATCCCTTCGCAAAACGCGACCGCGTTTCGTGCAAGAGCGTAACAACAAAAATAATGAAGGCGCGGTGAAAAATGATAAACGAAAAATCAACGGCTGCCATTGAAAGCCGGCCGAAACTGTCGAAACAAATTAGACGCGACGCGATCCCTTTGACGCGCTCGCGCAAATTGCGACGCGCGCGAAAAAAGCGCCCGTAATCCGATATAAAGTGAGCGTCGCGAAAAAATCGCGCTGAATTTATGTATTCAGGCGAAAGTAGATTTCTAGCTTCTTATTCATCGGCAAATTTCCGTGTAAGAGCTTCTGTTCACCTGAGAAGCTGCGGAGCACTGATCTGTATATATAACTGGATAGGCTATGCATAACAAATCGTACAGCCAATCTTGTGAGCCGACCGCCATGACAAGAGAGAAATTTGCGCCTGTATTTGGCGGTAAATTTAAATCCTGCATAAAAAGATATATATTATATGGGTTTTATAAATTGCATTTGGAAAGCAATTATCATGTATATTTTATTACTAACTTAAAATAAGGAATTTGTATATTAAAATCAGACTTTTTATTAATAATTATCATAACCCTATGATTTGTGAAGTAAACAGAAATCATAAAAATCTTATGATTATTATTATTGTATTTTCCGTTTTATATATGTAATTAAAATTAATGTTTAACATTATCAAAAAAACGTACTAGCAACATATTGGTAAATATCATATTTTTTTTTAATAATTAGCACGCAAACGAATAAGTAGTAAAAAAAATTGAAATATTATTTTTTATTGTTAAATGTAAACTTAATTTCGTACAATAAAACACAAGTTAATTTTTTTTGAAAAAGTTAATTTTCAAAAGTTTAGATTAATTGCTTTGAATTAATTATTGAAGTTGAAGTTTGAAGTATAGAAATATCTAAATTGGGTGGAAGGAAATTGATAACAATGTTTTTGATTTTTTCATAATTTATTTTGTGTTTTGTATATCCATATGAAAATATAATGCTTATTTATCTTTGTATAATTTGTTTTTATCCTTTTGGTTGAAAAATTTCATTGTGGACATATATAAATTATTTTATACAATTTGTTTTTATGTAAATTTTTGAAAAACGACTTATTATACAAGTTTATATATGTTATAAACTTCTATGGAGTATAATATATTTTACTGTATATTTCAAAAAAGTAATTAAAAATTCCTGAAAATAAATAAACCGTTTTGGCTTAACCTGGATCATTTTTGTCATAGCGTTTGTAAATTTTTTTAAATTTTCTTTTCCTTTTTCAGTACAATGTCTGGAATAGTAATAACAAAATATTAATCATTATTATATTGTAGTAGATTAAATATCTAGGACATGAAAACGTAATTAAATTTATTTAAATTGGTTTTAGATTGTTACAAGTAAGGTAAATTACTCAATTAGTGAACTTTCAAGCATTAATTTCTGACCAATAATAAAGTATATTGTGCTTTATTAAATTTAATTCCTTCGAATGATGTTTAACTTGGGATAAATAGTAAAAAAATTATTTATGAGATTTACATCAAAATTATATATTAATATTTTAAACTTATTACATTTACAAACACAAATACGTAAATGGTCACGAATGGGGACGTTTATCTTAGGTAAAAATGACCCTGGTTGAGCTCATTCATGGTGAAAAAAGGTTTAACCAAGAACAATTAATTATAAAAAAATATCATAAAGACGTACAATATACAAAAGTTTCTTTTATAATATTTTGAAGAAAGGATAGTCACCAATAGAGAATTAAAATTCGTCAATAAAGAGTTGTACCACTTTCCACTGTTGCACCTGTTATAACAGAAATAATTCATTTTTAGTATTTTTTCGGGGGGTTCGTTAATATATATATTATTCAAAAAACATTAAATTATTAATCATTTTATTGTAATTTATGATGCAAAAATGAACCCTTACTTTTACAAAGCAACATAATGTATACATATTTCCTACTTTGATTACTACCTAATAATGCAGTTAATTATGACATGCATTTCTTGGTTGCCTATGTGACATATTAACATATATATAGGGAAGGAAACAAACATAAGAACATTCACACAACATATAGCATTCTTATGAAATATTATAAATGATTAAATGAAAAAACACAAAATGGAGATGAACATGCATATATTCTTTAGTAACATTCATTAAATTCTTGCATTAACATTAACAAAAGAATAATTCAAAATTTATATAAACCTATTACAAAGATGCAAAGATGAATGTGAAATACAATTTTTAGTTTGGGTTAAACAACGCTACTGATGTGCCCATATTAGTTTTCTAGTCATATCGTGACGTATCTTTGTACCAACTGCATGCTCTGAAAATTTTTTAGTCGCGGAAAACATACGCAATTTAATATAAGTTTGACAAACTTGTTTTGTTAAAAAGTACACATGATTACATTCATCTGGTACGGTATCAAACATATGCTCATTTAACTCAGGGAAAATTTTACACGGAGGCTGAAGTAAGTCATGCAAAATTTTGGAACAAAGCACAGCACAGTAATTCTTTTCCGACGGCACTTTACCACCTAAAACGTTAAAACTCTGTCGCAATAATTTTTCTGATTCCTTACAAATTGTTATAACTGATGCACTAGGATACAAAAGTCCATTTCTGTTTTTTGTCTCAATAAGACTGAGTGAAATGTCGAAAAGAGATGGTGGTTCCTGGATTAGTGCAAGTCGACATAACTCACATTGAACTATAGGTCTTTTTTTATTAACAAGTTTTTTAACGACCCAACCACTAATATATCCAATGCAAGAATCAGAAAACTGTGAAATACTTTCTGGTAAGTGTGATTCAATTTCTAGGAACTCTGACATAAATTCACTGTCACTTATGAAATCATTATTTTCATTTAACAATCCATATTTTTTGGAAACTGAAACGTTAATCATTTCCTCAAATACGGAACTGTCATAAATATCAATAGAAGATTTTTGCTTAACAGAGGAAGAAATACTCAAGATAGATGTATCATCCATTGCTTCTGAATTACCGTTTGTTGCTTTGATTTGATGTCTAACCAGCAGTCGTTTGTAGGCAGAAATAAATTGAGCACACGTTGGATTAGGACACCACCCACCACAACTTCTAATCGCGCAGAAAAATAATTCCAAGTGATCTTGACTTAGTTTGTAAGTTAAGAGATACTTTAGTGGCGAGTTTTCAGGTTTAACATAACAGTCAAAAATTTTAATTACCGATTGTACAGCGGTAATAAAACCTACAAATGGAACGTACCTCTTAGTTTTCCACATTGGTGTACCTTTTACGTCAGTAACACCCAGAAGATAATCAATTTCTTCTTCAATAGCGGGACGCCAAAAACATTCATTTGTTGTACGAAGTGGAGACTTAAAGCCCTTACCTAAAGGGTTTCTTGAATTTAAAAAGTCAAATAATCTATCGATACAACGGATAAACCGTACAGTTCCTTCGCTGTTTTGAAATTGTGGTAAATGCAAAACCTTGTCGCAAAACGTTATTGTATCGGCAACGCTACTGCTAAGCGTCTGCGCAGCCAAGGAAACTTTCATCTTACTTTTGAAGTACAGAACATGAGCTAACTTCAACTTGTTTCCTGCGCGCAAGCCTTCCTTCTCTTGTATTTCGCAAAGAGATTGAATGAAACACCACTTAATCATATTTCCTTTCTTGTCTACCAAAATTTTTTGATCACCGAAACAATTACGAATTAATTTCAACATATGGCAGGCATCGAAAATAACGTTTATATCTTTCCCGGAACTAGGGTGTGGAAAGCAAGGACGTGGATCATCTAGATCAAAAGAAGCACCTAATAATCTCATTGTAGCAAAATGTTGGGCAGGACCATCTAACGTAAGCGATACAACCTCAACGTCTATATCATGCAGAAGCGTTAGTGCAGATCTTATAATTCCAGCATTCGTTTCAGAATCAATGCCGTTAATTAAAAAATAACCAATAGGTATTTTCCAACTACCGTCCAAGGCTACGCACATGAGAACCAGCGCATCTTTAGCTAAAGGAATACTATCATTTTGACAAGAAGATCCATAATCTACATAACCACGTACAATTCCATTGGGCAAATTTTGCAAGCCCTTCTTAATACCGATTTCATCTAACATCAATGCTACAATGACTTTCTTATCTTTTTTTTTCGCCTCGGCAACAGTTTGCTGTAGAGTAGCAAAGCTTTCCGATGAAAAACCTGGTTCTCCGTTCATCGAAGAATACCATGAACGAATAACTCTTGGATGAGGTAACGCGGCGTGAAATTTTTTTCGAACAAAGTCATATGCCTTTGGCGAATAAAAATGTAATGTTATAGCAAAAGAACGTAAAGCAGCAGGATATTTGTCTCGCAAAACAGATATACCCTTTATACCGTTATTTACATTTCTACTATACCGTTCCAAAAATTCTAACACATCAGGGTCAGCATGCGATTCTAAGCATTGCAATCCACTCTCAGGAAGGAACTTTTTTTTACGCAATTCACTTACAATTTCCGTTAACGACGCCAATCTTTTATGCAATCGTTTCACCGTTTTATTGCGTACACGCAATTTATTTTGGGTTTCCTTTAGTTTTAACTGAGTTTCCTTCAACTTCTTGAGTACAGTTTGCTGCGATGGAATATAATTGTGATCTTGTAAGTTTGTTGTCATAAAAGTACTGTTCCTTATGTTTTCAGTACAAGAATTGGTACATGAACTTGTATTGCTGCTACTTCCTATTTCTTCAACATTGGAAATCGTACTTGTAGGTTCATCGCTTTCTGTTTCCATAAAATCAACAGGGTCCTCTACATCTATATAAAAAAAAGTTTAAGATATAGTTCAAATTGAATGAAATTATTATTTTTATTCTACTTAACTATGTAATTGGTTTTTATTTTTATTGTAATGTTATAAAATTAAGTTCATTTCAATTCGTTTTGTTGAAAGTCACAAATATACAAAATAAGTAATAGAAAAATAAATGGAGTAACTACATAGAACCAAACAAATTAACTTTCATACTTAATAAAAAATATTATTCTTACAATCGTATTTTGTGCAAGATTCAAATTTCAATAATTTAATTTTTTTTCAATAATTTATGAATAAAAGTTGTATTAAAAATCAATCATTACCAGTATCATCGAGAAGTTTCTGCCTTTTTTCACTTAAACTTGAACTGGGTAGCTTTCTTTTTCTGGTACAAGGAGGATCTAAAGGAAAAATGTATGTTATAAAACAAATAGTTAAATTGTATTGAGACACTACATTAATAATAGTTTGACATCATTTGAAATAAACTAGTCTTTAAATATTTAAAATCAGAATAAATATTTTGTCGAAACGCAAAGTTAAAAAAGAGCTTCTTAAAGTTTGCACGCAACTTCTTACAGATTCAACTTTTTTACTACATTATTTTTTCTACAGTAACGATTAATGTAAAGTACGCGTTACCAGTCGTTTACACAGTACTGCAACAAACGCTCGCGCTTTTCGATAATGTTTAAATGATAAAAAGCAAACAAAAGAAATGTGTTGTCACTAATTAAAACTTTTGGCGATGGATTGAAACCCGCATTTTCAGTTGATAGTTATGGTGAACTCTACTTGGATTATATCTATGACAAATGGCAATAACCAGTTAACTGACATTTCTTGTGATTTTTAGATAATCTGGGGGAATTGATTATTTTGGTGTTAATTATTATTTGTCACACGAGTTGATAATTTAAATCGATAATTTTTCATGTAATCACAGAAAAATTAAACCAGTTAACTGAAATAATTTGTAAAGAACCAGTAAAGTGTAATACGATTGGGCTATAACCAGTAAACTGCATTTAAAAAATTTGTTTTTATTAAATAATATGTTGGTTTCACAATAGTTATGGTTTATATAATTTTTATTAATTATATCCATGTACTTATTACAAAATAGACTATTAGTATTATTCGACCCTCTCAGAAAATGTTTATCATTTTGTTTATTCGCACAATAAATAGAAAATCGAAATTTAATACATAAGCATTCCAATCATCACTGTCAACCATAGTATATAACCGTAGTGTATAAATTTTTTGCGTATGTTGGAAACCAATTAAGTAAACATAAGCAACGAGAATTAGTTAGAAACAGTTAACTGACATGAGTTAGGCAATACCGTAAAATGGGGCGACTTTGAACCTTAAGTGTAACTTTGCTCCACTCATTAATTGAAGCTTTTTCTCGCAAAATTGAAAATTTTCCAAAATATTTTATACAATAAACTCTTATTTATTTACGTTATATTGAAAATAATGACGTTATTTGTTTTAAAAATAACAAAAAACTATGGTGCTAAGTTACACTGAAGGTGCAAAGTTGGCCCATTTTACGGTAACCAGTTAAGTGCAATTCTTTATTGCAAAACGAAACAATGCTTTTTTATGTTTGTATGGTCTATTAGTAAACCAATGATTAAATATGATTTTCTCCACAAAAAACATTTATCGGTTATATACAAGATTTTTCCTCCCACAACTTCAAGCTTGAATATTTCCAAATTAGGTTTATGTCAGTCAATTGGTTATTTTCATTTGCCACAGATTATATCTGTGGGTTTGACGAAAAACCAGTAAAGTATATAGGGATTTAATATATATTCAAGTGGTTTTTCCTCAAAGCCACAGATATATATAAATATATATGAAATCTTATTAAAAATATCTTTTAATAACAATTTGTTAAAATACATTCAAAAATCCTTTGTGGTGGTCATGTTTCAATGACCATGATTTTAATAACTCATCAACCATTATCTAATGATTATTACATATATTTTTTTCCCCATTCGTTCCTTTAATAATGATAGGAAAATTTTTTCTTAATTATTTTAATAATAATTTTATTTAAAAAAAATTATATTTCATAAATAGTTGATATGTTAATATTTAAACAAATTTTGTTTTCTACATTAAAAATTTAAGTCCAAATTGATTATCCAATAAAGAGTAACCTATAATCTACATTCTTTTATCTAATCAACTTAAAATGTAAAGTTTTTATAGATAAAACACTGTGGATACAATTTACACATACTTTATTTTTACATAAAAAATAACGGAGAGTAACGATCGTTATGTTTCGTTAAGTCACTGTAACGTAATGGGTTACTTTATAATTTTATGTAACAGTAGCGATAACGCGTTACTTAAAATGTTATTGTGACGATAATGTTAACGATTATACTTTTTTTGCAGTAACGTTCCCATCTCTGATATTAAACAATATAAAGATGCATATGATTTTCGAATTTTGAACAATTTTTACTTTATTAGTGTACATACCATTAGTAATTGGCAATTGAAAATTTGTAGGACATGCATTGTTCTTTAATCGTGCTTTTCCCCTTCGATCATCAACACGGTATTGATCTTCTGCAAAATGATCACAGCAGAGAAAGCTGTCTTTCGTTGGAATAAAATTTTCATTTCCCATATTGAAAATCCATTTTTCCATCAATTTTGGTTTATTCATAGGAAATCTAATAATTTGTGAAAGAAAATATGAATGTAATAATATTGAACAGTTTCTTATATTTCATTGATTAAATTATAAAATTATCTGTTTTGGTATAGGATAAAAACCTGTGAAAAGTTTTTGTTTTTCCAATTTTTTGACACTTGCAAAAAGCACAAAAAATTTTACACTTTAGAAATATTGTGGGAACACTTCCAGGCATCAATGTAACTTCCTTATCTCTTATTTGCAATAGCTTTCTTTCAAAGTGGTCGGAACAAATTCTTGAGAAGGGTGATACATGAAAATCTGCATTGACTTTCATATTCTCAAACCATTTTTTCAAAAGCTGTTCATTATGTAAGGGGAATCTGTAAATTAGGAAATGCATATTTCTGATGAATAAATTGAATATATTTTTTGTTACATTTCATCGTGTAAGTGGCTGTAAATCAAAAGAGCTAATGATAAAATTTTCAATATTTAAATTCATTTAAAATTGATGATTATGCGGGCTTATACAAATATATCAAAAGAACCAACACATATTTTATTCAATCTAATTTAATTCAATGTAATTACTTCAATATTAAATAAATAATTTGTAAAATAATTTAACAGCTAATAAATTATTCATAAGTTTGAAAGCTGCAGTGAAAGAATTAACAATAACATTGTATTAGAGAAGAAAGTATAAACATTATTACAAAACATATATATTACAAATAAATAAAGAAATTAGAAATTAAACGGAATTTTTTTCACTCGTTCCAATTCTTTATCATTATTTAAAGGGGTTCCTCGTTTCCTCTTCCACATGAAAAACAAGTTTAGATTCACAGTTCAAAGTTATTGTACACAAAATTCAACGAAAAAGAACCCAGCCATTCTTTCATAGTAATAAAAAATGGCTGTTACAATTTTCTTCAATTTCTGATAATAAGGTTTGACTGAGCAACTGAATTTGTTTTTCACAAATCGCCTGAATAAAGAATCACCTAAACTGGAGTCTTCATCCTATGTAACTTATTGTTGCAATTGTCATCTAACAAGCATATTATAATAATGACAGTATAACCTACTTGTGAAAAGAACGGCCACCATCTCGATCTTGAACCCCACAAGCCACACACTGAACCATTTTTATTGTTTATTTAAGGTGGGTCTCTTCCTACAGGGACGTCTCACATGAGCAGAAGTCCGGTCCATTTTTGTTTTTCAAATATAAACGCCTGTTTGTGTTTTATCATTGAATAAAATATTAGTAAATCTTCTGTTCACATAATTTTAAAAATTAAAAGCTGTACGATTCGTGAATGCATTTTTAATAATTTTAAATGTATTATTGCTTGAACAAATATATGATACTATACTGGCATGCGCGCGCAGCTTGTAATGTCTGTGTGTCACGCAGACTACGACAGCGCAGTAGAAAACAAAGTTTGACAACTCAGAGTTTTGAAGTGTTTCGAACATTAAGAGGTTAAAACACAAGAAGAAGGTATGTCTGGACAATTCGGAATAACAATGATTAATTTGCTGAATTGACAAGGTAACAAAAGTGCTGAAAGCCATGGCGGAGGCAAAGAAACCCACAAAAGAGGTTATGGCACTTCTATGGCGCGTGTACGAACAAATTCAAAAACGACTAATTGCAAACTCTTGAACCTCATAAACTGAACCGCTAAGGTTGCTTATTTTTAGATAAAAAATTCCACCAGAAGTACATACATTATATATTTAAATTGTAAAGGAATTCTAAGAAAAGTGTTGAAGCAATTAGTAAATAATTCCGGTTTTCCGAGCTCGGTATAGGCAATACCATGTTAATTGTCAAATCTTTGAAATTCAATATCTCGAGTTCTGTACGGCTGAAAGGGCTGAAATTTTGGGAAATTGAAAAGCATTTATATCTCAAAAAGATTGTTAAATTTTGAAGTAATTCCTAAGAAACTCGATTTACGAGAGACCTACCTTCAAATTTAATTCGTGTATCTATACTTTAATGATCGATTTTAACTTATTTTAACATTTTTTCATTTTTAACCCATATATCATATATACTTCACCTAACCCTATTATTATAGAAAAATATAAATCTGAATCCAAAAAAATTCATTTAAACAACCTATCATAAACTCTTGGCAGCTGCAGGGTAAAAAGAAAAGCGACCAAAAAGATATTACATCTCGATAAGGTATAAAGCTTTCAGTTAAGCAGCAGTAGGGTATAAAATACGTCACCTTCCCGGTCCTCCCTCGCAATATCCCTCCTTGGACACTTCGAAGCCATCAGGATTCATGGACGGAAGTATGTGAATTCTAGTATTGTCCAGCAGCCACGGGAAATACGGATCGTTTCCGTACTTTGTGACGAGTAACTGCGGAACAAAAACGGGCATTAGAAACAAACGTACGGCGCATCGTTATTCATCGCGCATCTTGTACTTCCTGCGCTTTTGCCGTCACGCGCGTGGCTCCGCGCAAAAAACAAAGGCGCCCTCGATTTTTGGCCGGACGCCAAGTGGCTTTTCCATGTCGCGCTGCATCGCGTTACAACGTTGACGCAAACGATCAGTGACATTATAATCACTCGCGTCACGGCTATTGCGCCTCGCGGAATTAACAAGCGTTACAATAGTCCCATATTCCCGCTCGTTAGTTCATTTGAACAATCCGCGTTCATGCCACTTTCCCTTTTCTTTCCTTCGCTTTTTTTACGCATTTTACATTGATTAATTTTTGGTTATTGGAATTGAGTTTTTCATTCGTCGAATTAATGGGGAAAAATCTGAATTGTTGAAAAATAATCCAACAATTCAGTTTATTTGCTAAGAATTTTTTTTAAAAATGATCCAAAGTTTTTTTATGTGTTAATATAACTCTTCAAAAAATTATACAGGGTGAACGTTTTAACTTGAGACAATTCAATATCTCGAAAAATATGTATCCTATAAAAAACATGTCTGAGATAAAAAAATATCAAGGGGAACATTCAATAGTGCTGAAATTGGCACTGTTTTTATCTCAAATTTTTCGAGATATTCAGTTGTCTCAAGTTAAAACGACCATCATGTAGATATATAAAGAATGTTGAAAATTATTACTTTTTCTTAAATTTGTTTTTGTTTATTTTAAATGAAACTATACACTCTAAAATCTGGTGCTACAAAAGTGTCTTAATTTAAGACACCAGCGT
>JABFPQ010000041.1:0-18060 GCA_022817265.1 Masnerella sp. ZL-2020
GTGTAATTTAGAAAACCGAAAATCAAGTGCAGTCCACTCGTCCCCTTCACCACGGACTTCCCAACTTTGGAAAAAACTACAAAATTTTAACTTTTTGGTCAGCCATATTGTATCCGCCATTTTGAAATTTGAAAATCTAAATTTAGATTCATACTCAGAGACCTTATATACACCGACATATCCATTTTCGAAAAAACTGACAAATTTTAACTTTTTGGTCCGCCATATTGGATCCGCCATTTTTAATTTTGAAAATCTAAATTCAGATTCATACTCAGCGACCTTATATACACCGACATATCCATTTTCAAAAAAACTGACAAATTTTAACTTTTTGGTCCGCCATATTAGATCCGGTATTTTGAATTTTGAAAATCTGAGCTCGTATTCATGGTCTGCGACCTCAAAAACCTTAGACTGTATGGTGAATATTAAATTGAACTAAAAAACGTCGTTAAAATAAGTGTCATAAAAAGTTCGAGTTTCTAAAGTTTAAATAATTTTTTTTGCAATGAAAAAATAAAAAATAAAAATAATGTTAATAAATTATACGTATAGTGAGGTATTCATCTCTAGTTTATTCATATTTTTTTCAACTAATTATATACAATGGTAGTTGAAATATCTGCATTTGAATAGGGTCGGTATCTGATACCGACTTGGGTCGTGGATACTGGAGCGTGGGTCGGTATCCGATACCGACTTGGGAGCTGAAGGGTTAAAAAAGATATTTTGGTACGTGGAGCAGTGCTATACCAGACACTCTTTGGTACAGCACTGCTCCACGTACGTACACATAATGAACTGGGCGACTGGTCTATCTTGTAGAAAAGGGTTTCTACATAATTGATTGAATGGTGGCAACGTCGCAGAACATGGTTTGGGACACCCTAGCTCGCTTTGAAATCGCGTTGGGGTAGAAATATACCCCAGAGTCGGGAGGCAGGGTCAAAATATCTTAGAATTATAATGAAAGTAGCTTTATGAAAAATAAAATAAGCAAAAAATGCATTACGTCAAAAAGTTAAAAATTGAAGATTCTTTAATGTGTGGTATTGTGGAAATTTTTATCGTTCAGAAAGACGGGCAAATACCTTTTGAACGTCTAAACCTTGCCTATAAGATGTTAATGCATTCTGAATAAACTCATGATATGTTTGAGAAAATTTTTTACAATTTGCATAGATTCTCCAAATATTTAATGTTCAATTTTAATATGATCAACAATTCATAATACTGTTGCCGTTATAAACATTTTTTATAGTTGTAGAAATTAAACATTTATAATAATCTAAACATTACTTGAATTCATTAATTATTGCAGATATTGATATTGAATCAGATTATAATGTTGTACGGAATAGATTTTATATAACGCGCCAAACTTGTTTTTGCGCTCAAGTTAACTATTGTGTACTGCGTCGCGCACTGATTTTCTGACATGCGCCAAACGTTTGACTCTACAGTGAATTGATTTCATCGATCATTTTGTCGCTTTCCCTGACAAGGTTCGGTCCAACGGTAATCTTTCAATTATCACGACGTTACTAATTCCAGAATTCCGATATTTCCAAATTTACTTTTTTGGCCGCCATTTTGATTTTCGATTAATTATTTTTAACTAACTAATCATCAATATACATGATAGATTACTTAGCAAGCATTTATGTCACTAAGAAATAAAGAAATATTGACGATTGTCTAAATTTCCCTATACCGTTCTGTGTAAAAGTTTATATTCCAAAATAATTATCCTTTTTGGAGCGAATTAATAGGAAAAGTTGGTTTTATATAGGTTTAGACCTTCCTTAATAAGGTCTGATAGATGAAATTGTTTAATTTCACTAATAACATTGTCTAATAATTTTTTGAAAAAAGTGTTTTTTCGCGTTTTTCACAAAATTCTTGTTTACATTTTTTGCTGCCATTTTTTTATTTTTAGTATTATTCACCGATTCTTTCTCGTCGTGATTCTCTATACTTCACTCTACAATGCCCTTTTACAGCGATCCAAAAATCTTGTACCTGTAGCGAGAAATACGCGTTCAAACTTCATAGGGTATCCCATACCCTATATTGGGGTAGTTGTTCCGCAAAAGGACATCGGATCGTGAGGACTAAATTTTCTTTACAACAGTATGAAAAAAGTAGGACCTCACGGGGCTAAATTTTGAAAAAATACACTGAGAAATTCAAAAAAGAACCCTCATAACATAGAGTGAGCAATATTTACCCAAAACTACGTCACTATTATTGCTCAATTTTCGACTAGGTTAAGTGGTCACTTATTGCCCAATTTAAATGCCCTCGACATTTTTTCATATTTTTGGTTACACTGATGTTAGGTATTGAAGTAAAATTCAAAATTTAAATACAAATTCAAATTAAAAATTTTGATTCGAAATTAAAATTCCAAATTCAAATTCAACTTGAGAATTCAAACTCAAAAATTGAATTCCAAATTTGAACTCAAAATTTAAATTCACAAATTAGATTTAAAATTCAAATTTGAAATTTAACATTCAATATTCAAAATTCAAATTCAGAATGCAAGTTCAAAATTCTAATTCTACTTAAATTCAAAATTCATATTGAGAATTTAAATTCATAATTCATATTCAAAATTTAAATTCAAAATTCAAATTTAAAATTTCACATCAAAATTCAAATTGAAAATCCAAATTCATTTCAATTTTGAAGTGTAATTTTAAATTTGAATTTTGAATTTATAATTTGAATGATGACTGTTAAATTTAAAAGTGACTTTTAATTTTGAATAATAATTCTGAATTTGAATTTAAAATTTGAACTTTGAATTTTAATTTTGAACTGGAATTTGAATTTGGAATTTAAGTAGAATCAGAATTCCGAATTTGGATTCTGAATTTGAATTTTAAATTTAAAGTTTAAATTTGATTTTTGAATTTGAATTTAAATTTCAAATTGGAATTTTGAATTTGTATTTTGAATTTGAATGTTGAATTTCAAATTTAAATTTTGAATTTGAATTTGAATGTTGAATTTCAAATTTAAATTTTGAATTTGAATTTGAATGTTGAATTTCAATTTCGAATTTGAATTTAAAATATGAAATTTAGATTTGAAATTTGAATTGATAATATTAAATTTGAATTGATATTTTGAATTTGAATTTTAAATTTGAATGTTGAATGTTACATTTCAAATTTGAATTTGGTATTTAAATTTAAAATTTGAAGTTTACATAAAATACTTAAAATTTGAAATTTAATTTCACGTTTAATTTGACGTTTAGATATTGAATTTGAATTCTGAATTTTAAATTTGAATTTGTATTTTGAATTTGAATTTGAATTTATAATTTAAATGTTGAATGTTAAATTTCAAATGTGAATTTTGAATTTAAATGTTGAATATGAATTTTAAATTCGAATTTTAAATCTGAATTTGGAACTTAAATTTTTAATTTGAATTTAAAATATGAATTTTGAATTTGAATTTTCAATCAAAATGAGTAAGAATTTGAATTTGAATGTTGAATGTTAAATTTCAAATTTGAATTTAAATGTTGAATTTTAATTTAAATGTTGCATTTGAATTTTGAATATGAATTTTGATTTTGAGTTTTGAATTTGAATTTTGAATTAAAATTTTGCATTGAAATTCAAAATATGATTTGTTCTTAATAAACATTCTTGAACCAATTTCATGGCAATTATAATGTATTAATCAATACAAATATAATTGTTCATAATAATTTTATAAAGAATTATTTTTATTAATATCATCGAGTTAATGGTTTTTATAATATATTATCATATAAATTTTATATGACGTTCATATAACGTTCATATGACGTTCATATAACGTTCATATAACGTTAATATGACGTTCATATAACGTTCATATGACGTTTATATAACGTTCATATGACGTTTATATAACGTTCATATGACGTTTATATAACGTTCATATGACGTTTATATAACGTTCATATGACGTTTATATAACGTTCATATGACGTTTATATAACGTTCATATGACGATTATATAACGTTCATATGACGATTATATAACGTTCATATAACGTTTATATAACGTTCATATAACGTTTATATGCTGTCATTTCACTCGTATCAGTCCAATTTTTTTGAAAAAAAAACGCATTGTGCTCTTCTCGGCGTCAGCTACAAGGCAGTCATAATATGAACACCGTGTTCAACTCACACGAACCACAAAAAAAATGACAAAAAACGCTAAAAACAGCTATTTACTGCTTCCAGAATATATAGGTAGTCTCTCGCTTTGTTCTTGGCGCGAGACACTACCGTGTCTCTTGATTATATAGAAAGAATGGAAAATGTTTTCGTCAATTTCCGAGAAAATTGCATTACTGACAATAATTTAATATGTAAATTGAAAAAAAAGGTTATAATATGATTTAAAATTGGCACTTTATATCAGACTTAGTGTATCTACTGTAGTACAAGGCATCAATTTGCAAAAAACATTAATATAAATAGAGGCATTTAAATTGGGTAATAATTAATCATTTAACCTATCAAAAAATTGGCCAATAATAGTGACGCAGCTGTGGGCAAATATTGCTCAATTTCCCGATCGGTATGTGCTATTAGAGTAATTACAAAAAAGATTATTCATTAGAGATTCGACTTGTATTACAAAAAAGGTACCTTACCGATGTAAATGTTGCGAATTTTGGTATAGAATAAAAATAATTTCGTGGTTATGTCAAAATCTGTTGACGTCAACACTGACAGGTTTGATGAATTCTATTATTTTTACGTTTTATCATAATAAAAGATCTCATAGAATGATTAGTAGTGTCAGAGAGAAAATATGAATGATTTACATCAATTAATGTTATATATAAGTGTGAATTTATCTTATTTACATTTAAATAGGTATAACAAGTCATATTAAATATGAAACTAAAAATGTAAATAATTAATATAATAAAAAATATAAGTTCTCATACGGCTAATTAGGACATAAGATTATATGTAAGATCATATTTAATCCGATTTTCATAGGGAACTTATTCTAGTTTGTCCGTAAAATTATGAGAATATCATTACTCTCAATGTATTTGATTATGTCGTTGAAATATGTACTCGATATATAAAAAGTCTTCGAAATTAATGACCAATATATAAAAAGTCTTCAAAAGTTACAATGTATTTTAGAGAATCTCTGAATATGTACAAATTAAAATTTTAGAAGTAAATGTTTTTACCATTAGGATAAGAGTATATAAAATTATGTGAAATAGTCTGCAATTAATATTTTCACCTTCTATTACATTACAAATTATAACCCGAGTTATACTATACTATAAAATTCTAATTACGACATATTCAGAGATTCTCTGTAATACATAGTAACTTTCGAAGACTTTTTATATAGTAGTCATCTTTTTCAAGGTCTTTTTATATATGGAGTACATATTTCAACGAATTAACCAAATACATTGAGAGTAATGATTTTCTCATTTACGAACAAACTAGAATTAGTCTCGTAGATAAAATGGATTACATATGATCTGACATAAGATCTTATGTTCCAATTAGGCCTATGAGATCTTACATCATATCTTATGTAAGATCATATAAAATCTTACAAATCGCCGAAATATATAAGATCTCATGTGATATTCTATCTATGGCAAATGGCTATAACCAATTAACTGGCATCAATCTGATTTCGAAATATTCGAGTTTGAAGTCGCGAGAGGAAAAATTTTATATTTAAAAGATATATAATTTTTATCGACTGAATCATATTCTGACATAAAAATAACATAAAATAACATGGAAACAGCATTTTTTCCTGTCAGTATATAAAATGCAATTAACTGATTGTTGCCTAACTTATGTCGGTTAACTGGTTTTACCCGCTATACCCAATTTTTGTTTGTTATATATAGTCTTATAATTTCTAGCATACACAAAAAAGAATATTGCAAAAAAATATAAACTATAGTTAACAGTCTAAACCATTACATTTAATTCCCTACATTTTGACCCAAACAGCGACTATTTTGGCCTTAAAATAGCCAAACTAGGGACATTTGAAAAAAGTGCCTTTTTCGGATTTTTATCCGAAAACACTTTCAGTGTATTTCTAAAAATTTGTTAAGAAACTGCAAAAAACACCATTTTGCAGTGTTAAATGAGGGTCAGGGAAGGGGTTAGGAGCTTAAATTTTTCCTCATGAAAAATTGTTCGTACTTAAAACTCGTTGTGAATGCTTGCTGTTTCGTCAGAGGATCAGAGGACCGTCAGGTAAAATAGCTGAAACCGAATTGACTACACAGCAAAAACTAGTGTTTCAATTTGAAACGTTTTTGTCATCACTTTGGAAACATTTTGAGGTGTTTTCTTTTTTAACCTATCTTTTTAACATAGGGAAACACTTCGAAACGTTTACTTTTAAAACGCCATTTTTTGCTGTGTAAACTGATTTAAATGAAAATTAGTTTGCGAATACCCATAAATGTTTAGAAACCAAAAGTAAAATTGTTCGTTGAAAAAAAATTATTACTAACATTGTTTTTGTTAATAAACGATCGAAATAAGGCTATTTCAAAAAATTTTCTCGTACCGCAATTCTTATTGCATTTTAAATTTGATTTAAACGCCAAAATGTTCGGAACACCTTTAAGAATAGTTTTGTCGAACAGAATATTGTTTTTTTTTCTTAGTTCACGATCCACAAATATATGCTAGAATGTAAAAAAAACCTAAAAAATCGTGCTTTTTTCCACTTTTTGTTTACATTTTCACCTATAACTTTTTTTGAGATTCGAAATTCAAAATGCTGATCAACAAACTTGTTCTATATCAACCTACGAACATTTTCCACTTTTTCACTTGATTAAAATCAAATGAAAATTGTGATACAAAAAACTTTTTAAGCGAACCAAACAAAAATTTAGCTTGAATGTCAACGGTCTTTTTCTCCAACGTGCACACTGTTCGAAAAACCGTAAACAATCTGTTTTCAAAGTGTTCCCTATAAACACAGCTGCACGCAAATGATTTGATCAAAATTCGCGTTGTGCAGTGTCCGCAAATTTACTCAAATTTTGAGAAAATTCATATTTACAGGATAAAAAATCATGGATACACGCATTTGGTCAAACTTTAATCAAATGATTTGCACAAAATTTGATCAAAATTTGATCAAAGTGTGTTTTCAGGAAAATATTATCATAAAAGATAGACGCATTTGGTCAAAATTTGAGCAAATGATTTGCACAAAATTTGATCAAAGTTTGATCAAAGTGTGTTTTCAGGGTTTTTGCAAAATCTGACAATACTACATGAAAGAGGACACTTCAGACTATCCAAAAATGAAATTAACAAAAATCGTTAAAAAGTCAGTTTTTCACCGAAAATACCCGACGGTCCTCTTAAGGCAAAATATGATTGAAAAACGCATTATCATGATTTTTCATAACATTTACTTATAAATTAACCATCAGTTAACACATTATCTGTACGAAATTCACGAACACATAACCACGTCGAGTGAGAAAGAGACAAAACAACAACAAAACACTATCGACGTATATCGCTGTCCTTCAGTCACGTGACATCAATACATTGTTAAAATCTCACCTATAAGCGATTCGTGGCTTTGTACAGATAATGTGTTAAGGGAACAATATCAATTTTTGAGACAACATTATTAATTAAAATGGCCCTAGCTTGGTCATTTTAGGGCCAAAATGGGCGCTCTTGGGGTCAAATTGTGCAGAATTGAATGAACTTCAACCCCATATCCATGCCCAAGTCCTACAATCACTGTTAAACCCCGTGGAGACGTTCAAACATCGACTTTTTTTTGAACGCCCACTTTTGATAAGAGTTTTTTTTTGGGGGGGGGGGCTTAATCACGTCAAATTAATCGCTTGATAGCTCATTTTGTAGGGGAGGGTTGTAACTGTAGAGGGTGTTTGTCGTTTTTTTTAAAGATGAAATATAACGAAATGCTCTACATGTAAATATTGGCAATTTTCAACTTTCGCTAAGTGGACCCTTTTTTTTGCCGAGTGTAGATATGAGTTTTCTTGGTAAAATTGTGTTATCGCTTATCGAAAATCATTTTTTTGTCATCATTAATTGTGATTTGGTTGAATTTTTAACTGGTCATACTTCTTTCGAGATAAAATCAATTTTGAATGCAATTAACTGCCCATGAAGAAATTCACTAACGGCCCAGTATTGGTTGAGTACCGACAACGATCGGGCGACCGTTGGCATTGACCGTCGGCAACCATATGGTAATGTAACGCCGATTTACAATGGCTGGGTACTGGTGCCGACGGTTGGCATCCTCTACTGTCCCAGTACAGGCCCAACCGTTGGGTGACCGTTGGCAAATAAAAAATTTGTCAGCTATATGAGCCATTTCTAATGTCAGCCTTGACCTTCATAATTAATTGATCATAATTAATTAAATTAATTAATTAATACTTAATTATTTTTTTAAAATTAATTATTCTTGTCTACACATCATACGGAATGAAAATTATGATTTTTTCTACCAAAAAAAAACTAAGTTTTCATCGAGATTCCAACTCGAGACCTCCAGAATACGAAGCCGGGAACTTAACCACTGCGTCACGACACCATCCAGTCATGAGTCCGATAAATAAGTATGACCTCTATCTATTTATGTCTACCGAGTTATGAGTACCGAGTCAGTACTGACAGCCGACGGTCGTCTGGAGTATTCGGACAACTGTGGTCCGATCGCTACCATCGGCAATTCACACATTTTTCTACATAGGTGGTTATAGCCCATTCATATCGCACGTAACTTGTTCTTGCCAAATAATGTCATCTAACTGGTTCGGCTTTTCCGCGATTTCAGTAAAAATTATCAATTCAAATAATCAGATCATGTCGAAAATAAAAATTTAGACCAAAACAAACAACGTGCACAGATTAACAATCTTCCACAGATATAATCTGTGGCAAATTGACATAAGATCTTGTATTATAACTTATATGAGATCTTATATAAGATCTTACGTATTTCGGTGATTTGTAAGATTTCATATGAGATTATATCGACGCTTCAGTCGAAAACTATCGGTATTCAATATAAATTTGAAGAACATCGTTATTCAGACTTATACGTGTAAATTGCTATAACAAATCTGAATAACGATGTTCTTCAACTTTATTTTGAATACCGATAGTTTTCGACTAAAGCTTCGATATATAAGATATGATATAAGATCTTATATGTCCAATGGGGACATAAAATTTTATACTAGATCTTATATAAAATCTCATACGCCTAATTAAGATATAAGATCTTATGTCGATCATATTTAATCCAACTACACATTTTATATATTTTTTTATCCTAATGGTAAAAACGTTTACTTCTAAAATTCTAATTCGGACATATTCAGAGATTCTCTGTAATACATAGTAACTTTTGAAGACTTTTTATATAGTGGTCATTAATTTCAAGGGCTTTTTATATATCAAGTACATATTTCAACGAATTAACCAAATACATTAAGAGTAATGATTTTCTCATTTATGAACAAACTAGAATTAGCCCCATAGAAAAAATGGATTAAATATGATCCGACATAAGATCTTGTGTGCCAATTAGGCGTATGAGATCTTATATAAGATCTAGCATAAGGTTGTACCATCTTAGTCATATAAACTGTGTTCAAAAAAACAACTAAATTGAACATATCTAATTCAACATTTGTTCCTAATATAATTTTTGTGGACAAAGAAAGAGATTTGATAGCAATCATGGTCTTCAGAACATGTTTTATAATTATTAAAATTATTTATCAAATTTTATTTCTTGAAAATAGTAGCTCAATTGACTAAAATCATGTGTTTTTTGGAATATTTTTTCGTTTATCTGGATAACTAGCGACAGAATTTAAATAAAATTTTGTCTACATTAAGCTAATACTAGGATTAAGAAAATATCAGTTTTTGATGAACATCTTAATAATATTTTCAAAAATACTTTCCAATTACATTCAATTTTTAGCCACCTGTCATAAGAGTCATGTTAATTTTAACAACTTCTAAATCAAATATTTCAGTTTCTAGCGACAAAAATGTTTTCATATTTTGAAAAATGATAAAATGATACATGAAGATTTATTTAGAATTTTTTCGTAAGTTTCCTAATACTTCAGTACTGTGAAGGTACAACCATAAAATCTTATGTCCCAATTTGGCGTATTAGATCCTACATCATATCTTATATAAGATCTCATGTGATATTATATAATCTGACATAAGATCTTGTATCATATCTTATATGAGATCTTATATAAGATCTCATACGCTTAATTGGGACATAAGATCTTATGTCAGGTCATATTTAATCCTTTTTTTTTAAGGAACTAGTTCTTGTTTGTTCATAAAATTATGAGAAAATCATTGCTCTCAATGTATTTAGTTATGTCGTTGAAATATGAACTTGATATATAAAAAGTCCTTGAAATTAATGACCACTATATAAAAAGTCTTCAAAAGTTACTATGTATTACAGAGAATCTCTGAATATATCCGAATTAGAATTTTAGAAGTAAACGTTTTTACCATTAGGATAAGAAAATATATAAAATGTGTAGTTGGTAAATAAAATTTTTGTTTATATTTATTAGTGATTAAATACATAATACGTAAATTACATTAAAATTACATACGGAAATTATAAATATTTTCAGAATATATTCAGTACACTGTAAATGATTTAGGTAAAATTACACATTATTTAAATGATATATTACGTAAAAACTCGTTCATCGCGGAATAATACACAACGTCTCCGAAAAAAAGTGTAACATCACACGTTTCTCGATTGCACAAAACTACCGCAGTTTAGTCAAATAGATCGGTCAATTATTTAATTATTTTTAATTGCTTATTCCAAAAACTAAACTATGATTTCTTTACAATAATTTTCCAATTCGGTGAAATTAAATGAAATGAAGTCAAATTTATCTCATTTTTGAGCCAGGAAATTACTTAATATTTCGAGCATTTTTCAATTATTCGGCTACAATTCGACGCCTTCAAAGAATATAGCGATATCTCAAAACTTGGTCGTGAAAAGTGATATCTAAAAACATCGTTGCAAAAGGGGATATCTCAAAAGTCGGTTGTGAAAAGGATATCTCAAAATATGGTGGTCAAAAGGGATAGCTCAAAGTTTTTATATAAAAAGGGATATCGAAAAAAATGACGAAAAAAGGGATAACTCAAAGTCTCCTTGAAAAAGGGGTTAATTAGGGTGAATTATCGAAGACAGGGATAAGTCTATGTTCGCTTATGAAAGGGGATAAAAGAGAACTTAGTTGTAAAAAGGGATATCTCTAATTCTCCTCGTGAGAAGGGATAATTCAATTGAAATTAAAATTCATTAACACATTAAGTAGGTTACAATGGCTTTTATTGCTTCCAAATGATATAAACGGTTGTGATTATAACAAATCTCAACTTACAATGAAAATACCAACTTACACACTGTAAAAACAGAGTTGTAGCAAGTGTCTTAATTAAAGACACCATTTTTACTAAACGTCTTAATGTAAATGACTTTTGTTTTGCAAGTGCCTTAATTTCAGACAATTCGTACAATTGGTGACTTAAATTAAGACACTTGCTACAACTCTGTTTTTACAGGGCAATAAAAACAAAAACCAGTTAACGGACTTTTATTAAAAAAATGACTTATGCATGAACTCATAACAATTTTTATATAAACTTTCCATTTTTGAACATTTTAAAATGCTACAACTGTTAATTCTCGATTAATCGCAAGCTTTGAAAACTAATTTTTAGCAATTTTCGTGCAAATACCACTTATTTGCATTTAACGTGCAAAAACGAGTTATCTGTTATTTTATTTTGTTATTTTAAAATATTTGTCTATTTTTCAATGATTTTATATTTAATAGATGTAATCGTAAATTTTTGGTTATTTCAAGTAGAGTTGTACATGAATCTAGAAAAAGTAGCAAAAATCCATTACCGAAATAATGGTTGTATTTTTATGCAAAATTAATAAATTATAATATGATTTTTAATTATTATATAACATCATATTACGGCATATCTCCGTATATGCGAAGGTTAAACTAATTTCCAAATTTAAGAAATTTTTCATTTTCAAAAATTTAAAAATATTGATATTTAATAATTTCAAAAATATTGAAATTTTAATAATTTTAAAATGTTTCAAAATTGTGTAAATTGTAAAATTTTTAAGAATTTCTAAAAGTTTTAAATTTCGAAATAGTTTGACTTCCGAATAATTCGAATCCTAACGTTTCACTCTGACAGTTTTCAAAAATACTAAAATTAAAAAAATTTTCAATTCGTATTAATATTAAGAGTCCAAAAATTTCCACAAAGTATAAGAATTATAATTTTTTATTTAATCACAACATTTCAAAGATGTTTAAATTTCAATAATTTTTCTAATTATTATCAATATTATTGGATATGGCTGTATGTCATGTGCGACACTAATCATTTGCGCCAGTTTACTTTCATCATTTGCGCCAATCATTTGCGCCAAGATGATGAACCATTATAGATTATCTATTTTCTATTTTGACACTGATAAAAATAGAAAATAGAAAAAAAAATTTTTCAGATGGCCATACTTCGGCCATTTTCAGATTAAAATGGTCGCTCTTTAGGTCAATTTGCAGGGAATCAAATGAATTTTAACTCTTAATTGTTGTCCAAGTCCTACGATCACTTATACGCCCCGTGGAAACGCTTAAATTTTGACTTTTTTCTACCTCAAAATATGCTACCCCTTTGATTAAGGTTTGGGGGGGGGGGGTTAATCAGGTCATATGAATCGCTTGATGGCTTATTTTGTAGGGGAGGAGTATATCTTGAGAGCGTATTTACCGGTTTTTCCTTAGATGGAAATTGCCTCATATATGAATATGGCCAATTTTTGAACTTTTCAAAGTCTCGCACTTCTATTTGCTTATAGTATATATAGTTTAAAATGATATAGCTTCACATACAAAATAGCATGAAAAACCCTTCTAAATATTTTGCAAATGAAAATACACGTATTTTATTTGAGACACTAATAATAAATAATTCGATGGGTCGAAAATACATTCGAAATAATACGAGTAAAACATCGAAATAATTCGATGTATTACTGATTTTGAGTTGCGGCTATTGAGAAAAAAATGTTTTTCCCAGTTATTCGGAATTTTGAAATAGGGCTTTTCTATCGGTAATTTTGAACTGCGACTGTTTAATTTGGAGCAGTCGACATGTTTGCATGTTTCTTGTTTTTTTAATAAATGTTTGTTCAACGTTCACCAGCTCTGTATCACATATCACGTAAAAAGCGAATATTATCTTAAGATGTATCTTTATTGTATCTTAGTGTAATAGATATTAATTATCTCGCTTTACGTTGACGCAAATGACGAATACGAACTGGCGCAAATGATAAGTTTGGGTTGGCGCAACTAATCATTTACTTTGGCGCACATGATCGGTCTTTTCTATCGTTTTGGTGCAAATAAAAACCATCGTTCGATATAACATAATTTCTCATTTTTTTACGAACATTTGAAAACCTTTGAAAAATTTTGCAATTTAAACAAAATGATTCAAAGGTATTTTTGATTTTCAAATTTCATAAATCCCGAAAGTTTCTAATATTATATATCAATTTCTAGAGGACCGGAAGCACAAAAATAGGCTCTGGGTGACCTTCATATTTATGTATCTATCTATTGACAAAGTTCAAAAAGTTGTAGCGTTATATGAGCAAATCCAGAATTAAGTGACCGTTAGCGGTAAAAAAAAGTCGGTTTTTCAAATGAGTGGCACACTCTTGAAAACCTATTGGCCGTGTTCCTGGGACCCTAAAGGAGTGAGAAAACATAGGGTTCCATTGATTAAAGCTTGGTGACAGCCCCAAAAGTGGAAAAGTGTGAATTTACCGTGGTTTAATGAAAATCTACGAAAAAATAATTAAAATTGTATTCAAAGCGTTAGATTTCCAGGTAATATAAATATTGGAACTTCTGAAATTGCACAAGGGCTTCCAAAAGGTCAATTAATTTGTGCGCCAGGATTCACTCGAGGAAAAAAAAAAAGAGTACCTTGAGCTGGGAGAAATATTCGGGATTTTCAAATGTGCGGCATTTTGTTCAATTCCATCGTAGAAATAAACTTCAAATACTGTCTAGAGATATACCCCTCCCCTACGAAATGACTCATCAAGACATTGATTTGGCCCGATCGAACCCCCCCGAAACCCACACTTTTTGCACCTAAACTGTGCAAAACAAACAATACGAGTATCATTCGGTCTATAGTCTTCGAAATACGTCATTGATATGAATAAAGTCTGTGAAATTATCGTCCTGTATGTAAATAAGTCTTTGAAAATGTCAATATATATAAATGTTATGAGGCAAATTCAGAATTACGTGATTGTTATAGAAGAAAAAAAATGTTTTTTTTAAATAAATGGCACATCTTTGAATTGAACTCGCCTTCGGCTCGTGAAGCAAACTCGCACTCGTGTGCAAAATTGTCAACATTCTACACTTGATACGAAAACTACTATTTTATCACGCCGGAGCGGTGCAAAATTAGAACCTTTTGTCCCTAGGGATCCAAACTGCTTAAGGTTGAAGCCCGAAAGCGCTTCTGGATCCCGTGCACTGTAAATGACTTACGTAAAATTACACATCATTTACAGGATATATTACGTAAAAAACCGTTCATCGCGGAATAATACACAACGTGTATTATTATGCATTTTGGATGGAAAAAAACTATGCATTTTGGATGGAAATTGTTTAAGATATCGCGGTTTTTTTTATACAAATTTCAAGTGGTTTTTTTCCGTTAGTGTATTAATGTAAGATTTCGGCCTGAGTTTATAAATTTTTGTTTATGAAGTCTGAAAGAGCAAAATTTAGAAATGAAGTATGGACATTAGAATGACATATTCAAATGTTCAAGGTAAATATGGCATTATATAGTCCATTCAACTCTGTGTTTGATGCTTCGGAATTGCATGAAAAATGGTAAAAGTACAGTTACACTTTAGGTTTTTCGTTGATTATTATCAGTGAAAAAGTAGCCGTTGAACGTATTAAAATTCCTTAACGCTGATTTTAATCATTCCGTATTAACAGGGAAATGCTATGGAAGCCTTAACCCTTTAGCGCCCAAAAATAGAAAAAATAAATTTTGTTTTTGTTATTGTTGTACTTATTATATATTGTTATCAAGTGATGTTAAGGTAGAGCGCCATCTGTGTGCATTCAACTGTTATTTCTAATCTTAAAGATTTACGCAGAAACAATATTAAATCAATTAGAAACATGATACTTTTTTGAGTAGTCAAAAAAGTTGCTGAGACATATATGTCCCGTCGAGCGGTAAAGGGTTGGAGACATGCAACTCAAAATTGGTCAAAACGAAAGAAATGCGAAAAATTTGCAGTGAAAATTTTATTTCATTTCATTAAGGTGGGACTGGCATTAAATGAAAATACTCAGAATGTAATGAAATTTAAACCAAACTTAGTTTTAGTCATGAGCTTCAATTCTGCAAAATATTATCAACTTTCACATCTTACTTGCAAAGATATTTTATTTTAAAATCACATAAAATCATATATAAATATACAAATAATGTATTTTTGTCTAAACTCGAAATCATTTATCTATGGTTTGGAGAAGACAATCATAATCATATTTTGCATAATTGTTCGTCGTGACTCAAGGAATAATTGATTGATTTTTGGTGACATTCTGAGTATTTCATAAATATTTTTTATTTACAACAACAGTATTGTAAAAGTGCAACAAAAAGCTGTATATAGTAGTTTGATATAACAAGGGTAATAATATATTAAAAAATCAAACAAATGAACTCGCACAAAGTTTATTTAAAACTTAATCAAATTCAAACATTTTCAATGTACCCCTATAAACACAGCTGCACCCAAATGATTTCATCAAAATTTGCGTTGTGCAGTGTCCGCAAATTTGCTCAAATTTTGAGCAAATTCAGATTTACAGGATAAAAAATCATAGATACACGCATTTAGTCAAACTTTGATCAAATGATTTGCACAAAATTTGATCAAAAATTGATCAGTGTTTTTAGGAAAATATTATCATAAAAGATACACGCATTTGGTCAAAATTTGAGCAAATTTGCGGACACTGCACGACGCAAATTTTGATCAAATGATTTGCACAAAATTTGATCAAAGTGTGTTTTTAGGGACCACCAGTCCCACCTTAAACATTGTATTATACATGGGCGCGCAGCGCAAATGTAGAATACAATGTTTTATGTATAGAAAACCAGTGCGTAATCGGTTATTATGCACTAGTGCGTAATCGAGTAAATAGAGTGCGTAATTCACTCTATGACGCACGAGTGCATAATAGCCTATTACGTACGAGTTTGAGATACGTAAAAATCTTCAAATCGATTTATCTTGACTTTGTATTTTTCAAGTTTTTTATTGATTTAAAATCTCTAGGGATCATAATTTAAATGTAATTGGGTTGATTTTTTCTTTCGAGCATTCAGTGAAACGTTACCAACAAACTATACAAACCGATTTTCGATATATTGTTTATTAAAAAAATTAATAACAATAAACTGCACAAAACACCATAAGATGTTCGATTTTTTCGGTTTTTCGTGTCAAATCTCAGTAAATATATTATAACTTTTTCAAAAAATGTTTTTCAAAATTCTGTTCGTACCATTTGTTTATTATGAAATAACGAAGAATTCAAAATCATAAAAATTGAAATCGAGAGTAAAATGGATTTCCTGCCCGAGCCTTTTGAAGATAGCCCTTTTTGAGCTATTGTTAATAAATAAACACGTTTATAATAATCATTGGTGCTTTTTTTACATAATGAATATCTTTTAATTGACTAGGTTTATACTACAAAAAATTATGGTGTTCGGCTGAATATCAGCAATTTGAGCCATTTGGGTTGCATGTCTCCTTAAACCTTTTTGCTCAGTGTATTTAAGAGCAAAGTAAGATTGTCCAAAAATGTTCAGTTTATTACTCATTTTTAAACCTGTTTACTTTTTAAGTTAGGATATTTAAACATGTTCAGAAACTTGAACTTCCAAACAGTTCAGACGTTCGAACATATGAACAGTTCGAACTATAAAACCCTTCTTTTCAGTTTTAAAAATGAAAAATCTTAATTATAACATGATATACAATTATAAATATTTTTTATTCGTATTCTTAAAAATATTTATGATGTATTTGAAAATTCAAGCGAAAATCAAGCTATAATCAGTTGCTCTTCAAAAATATATCTTTTTCAAATGTAAGGTAGTAATTGTTTTGTTATAATTTTATTCGTAGTTACTTTTTTTATATTGTCATATTTTTAAGATAATATAATACCGTGTCTGATGATTGGAATCAATTCAAGTAACTAAATTCATTAGATAGAAGGTAAATATCGTAAGACTGCACATAATTTTTTATTGAATTAATATCAAGAATACAGTAAAATGTCATAGCCAGAAATAAGGACAAGTTTGTCTTATAATTAATTAATGAACACATTATTACTTCAATAGAAACTTATATCCAGTCTTTGGGGTGTGTCTAGCGTTTGGTACATTCACTTTATTGGACATAACTAATCAATTCAGTCATTTCAAGTGAATGTTTATTTAGCTAAATTTTCAATTTGTTTCTGTGGTGAATATTCAATTACTCCCTGGCGGTAGAAATTCTCTGTCAAAACTGCGAAAAACTCTGACAAATTTCGAATTTCTGAAACGTCTCAGAGAAAGTCGTAGAGTGAAAATACACCCAGACAAATAGACTGCACTCAGTACAGTCTGCACTGTAATGGTTACAGCCTAGACTGTACAGTGTGTCAAATAATTTTAATCGTCTTAATTAAAATTAATTTTTAATATTTAAAAATGTATTATTATTAATTATTAATTAAACATTAAATTATTAATGTTGCGTCTGTAAATCAGG
>JABFPQ010000042.1:0-18040 GCA_022817265.1 Masnerella sp. ZL-2020
CGTGGGAAAAGTCCCTACTTTTCCCACCTTTAAACTAAAATACTATATCTCGAATTTTTATAACAATTGTTTCAATTTTTTGTACAAAATATGAAAAAAACTTCAAATTTCGAAACGTCTTTTTTTTAAAATGACCATAATTCGGCCATTTTAAGGCCAAATTAATCGTTCTTTGGCTCAAATTGTAGGGAATTAAATGGACGTTAACGCTGCGAACTTGCCCAAGTCATATCGATCTCGATACACCCCGTAGAAGCGTTTAAATATCCCCTTTTAAATTTTAAGGGTTTAAATAACCCTTTGATAAGGGTTTTGGGGGGGGTTAATCAGGCCAAATCAATCGGTTGATGGCTCATATTATAGGGGAGAGTTATATCTCCATAGGATATTTGCAGTTCTTCATTTACAACGAAAATTAACACTGCATTTTAACGAGAAATTCCAGAAAAACCAATCTACTCAAATTGCATACTTCAGCCAGCTAGCGCTGTTCGAAATAGCAGTATTTTGGGGTGAAAATGTGATAATCTTTCATCATTTGTGGTCTTTAATCATATTCTTGAGGAGCAGCGTGATCGGAGAAAATTTTGTTTTTTTGAAACAGTCTAGAATAGATATATATATTTTTAGCAACATTTAAAAACATTTATTTTAATTCTTATATTAAATATTGCGTGCAAGTATAACAGGAAATTATAAATTAGAGCAATTGCACGAATTTACCTTTAATTACGTTAATAATGCTTGTTTATAATGTTTTACTAATATAAATTTTAAATTCGCAAAATTAACGATATTTTTCGTCACATGTGCACGTAAAGTCGTACTTTAATCCCTGAATTTAGGGAGTAAAAGCAATTTTAATACCGCGGGAGTAAAACATGCCTCTCGGGAGTAAAGCTTCGCTTTACTCCATCGAAGGACAGTTTTACTTCCTAGGGACTAAAAATGCACTTAACTCCCTCAAATACAGTGATTAAAAGTTCGACTTTTTACATGCACTTGTGACGAAAAATATCGTTTGCACCGCGGGGAGTAAAAGTCAACTTTACTCCCTTGATGCAAAATATACTATTACGTATCTCAAACCCATGCGTAATAAGCTATTACGCACTGGTTCTCCATACATAAGATGCCATATCGGCCTCGGGCGCAGTGGCGCCCTCGGACGAAACATACTATTTCAATTTGTGTATTTCACTGATTATAGGTTTGCTGGAAATAAATGCTGTCTCCGAGATGTCGCAGAGCGATTTGGAATAGCACCAGCAACTGTATTCAAGCAGCACAAACGCGTTGTGTCATTTTTATTGAGTATAGCGCCAAACATTATAAGATTTCCCGATAATCTTGAGACTATTGCAAATGGATTTTACAAGGTATATTCAACATTTTTATAAATAATAATTATTTCATCAGTTGTACACTAATATAATAAAGATACTCGTTTTTCAATAAAAGTATAGTTGTTACCGCATATGAGATATACTGAGTCATAAATATAGTTTTGTTATCAATCTTGTAGATTGCTCAATTTCCGAAGGTAGTTGGATGCATGGATGGATCCCATATAAAAATTAAAACGCCAGCAGGAAAACCAAGACAAACATATACAAACAGGCATGATTAAACCTCTTTAGTATTGCAAGCTGTTTGCGATCACAAGAGGAGGTTCTTGGATGTTTTCACAGGATGTCCGGGAAGAATGCATGATGCTCGTGTGTTCCAATATTCTGAACTCAGCGATCAGATGCCAATTATTATTGACAGGCGTTACCATATACTGGGTGATGGCGCTTATCCGTTAAGGGAACGAATACTCACGCCGTACAGGAATGTCGGCAATCTCACAGAACGAGAACAACTGTTTAATTTAAAACTAAGCAGAACCCGCGTTTTAATAGAAAACGCTTTTGCTTTGCTCAAAGCGAGGTTCAGACAACGGCTACACGAAATCGAAATGCACAAAGGGCCCAAAATGGCACGCTTCATTATTGCATGCTGTGTTCTGCACAATTTGTGCATTGACAGCGACATCCCGCTGCCACAAGACGCTTTACAGGAAGCTAACATTCAAAATAACGACGAAGATGACCAGTGCATTGAAGAAAACGTTGTGCAGCTACAATTACGACGTCGAGGAGAATTAAAAAGAAACATGATTCGAGATACAATGTAAAACTCAACAGCATGGATAACTTTGTATTAATAATGAAATTAATAATAATGAAACATTTAAATTCAGAAAACTACTTTTTAATTTCAGAATGTAACATTTTTGGAACAACGTTTACAATCACATAATTACTTTCATTTTTGTATCCAAACTTTAATTTATCAATAAATCATTACCTTATTCATGTAACAACTTCTTCATATCAAGGGTCGCGCAAGCGACCCGACGAGGCAAGGTTCGATAGTGATTATTATAATAAAATAAAATGAAAATGACAATAGCTGCGCGACTATCTTTACGCGAATTTTGTTCGCCCATCTCTTTCATATCCACGTGACTTAATGAGGCGAAGACAAAGACGGAAGCATGATTTCTCATTTCGTTTGTCTGCCCCCAGTGCTGCCGCACACGGAAAAATTTGGAACAGTACAGCAATATGGCCGCCATGAACTGTCAGCTGACAGTTCAACGCAGCGACGTCCGCGACGGGACCAACGCGACCAAGTTTTCGAATCCGCCGTGTTTGCCGTGATTTTGATTCGCCGTGTTCCCCATATTTTGTCATTCGCCGTGTTGGCCGTGATTGTGGAAGCGTCGCCCGCGCGACGTTTTCCGCCGATTTCTGCCCCAGAGGGCGTCAGGTTCTCGAGGCACGACACATTCCCGTAGCCCGAGAATCGGCGCGCCCGAAAACACGCCCGAGCGATGCTTTGCATCGAGGATTACGTGGAGAGTGAGTTACTTCAGCCGCGACTAAACTCGACAATTCCGCCAAAACTAACCTCTTTTTTTTCTTTTTAGTGATTAAACATCTCCCCCAGGAGCTACGGGACCGATTTACACAGGTGAGATAGATGGATTTAGATGTACAAAGTACGCTCTTTTACAATATTTTTACATTTTTTGTATCTAAAAATAAATTTTTTACCAACTAAAAATTGCAAAATTAAATTTGGATACATAATTGTAATTTAAAATTGAATAAAAACAAAACGTCAATTATTACTATTAATCACAATAATAAACATTTACATGAAAACCCAATAAACATATGTGTATGAAAATATTTGTCATAAATTCATCACTTTAAATTAACAAAATATACCCAGAATTTATATATACAAAATAATGTTGATTCAGTATTGTTTAATATGAAAAGTTGAGTTTTGAAATCAATTTTTCTGTTGCATTTTTCAAACTATTTCAAAAGTGATATTTTCTAACTTGAAATTGCCTTACCCTTGGACGAGGGATGTTTTAGGTGCGTTTGTTTACAAAAACATGTGCAGCCACTTTAGGATTATAAATAGTTTGTTTATAAAAAATATGTCACGAGAATCGAATCGCTCATTTCCAAATGTCCTGGTATATATAGTTTATGGTTTAAATTCTATTGCCAGGAAAAATATGTAATGCCAAAATACATAACAATGATCGGAGTTTTATATGTATAAAGTTTATATGTTTAGGGTATCTATATAAGTATATCTAACAAAAATTGAATATTCAAATATTTATGAATTGTGAGATGGGGGTTTTAGTAATGTAATTATTATGTCACTATTCGTAACATTATAATCATAGTAATATCATATAATATTTCAATATTATTGTAAGTTGTGAGTAACATTATAACACAGATTTTTCTATTTCAGAGTTTTCTTGACATACGAATCACAGTTATGACGTTGACAGTGTATTGTATTCGTAAAGAACTTCAAACTTCGGACCAGTATATATCGCGCCGATCGCGCGCCCAAGCACAAGTTGTTGGGTGGTGTGAGTGATTCAATTTTATTGACAATTTGTAAAAAGTTATGTTTCACGACAGCCCCAACTCTCTTTCTCCATTTTGCTATTTGTTAACTGATTATCTAGTGTAATTAAATTCCAAATCCTATTAACAGTTTTGTGACATGAAATTTAACGAAAAGGAACTCGCTGATGCGAGTTTGGGTCCGGCGAATTTTGAGAGACGATTGAGTCATAAACGCGCATACAAATCAGTTGAAACTTGAAAACAGTCATCTACTGGAAATGCTACAATACGAACACTTTATTGTTCTCGATACAATAAACACCTTCATTCACGAATTGCTCTTTTAATTTTCTTGGTCAAGAAAGTGACAACGTAGCTTATCTATGAACAAATAAGTTACTGTATTATTAGAAATATTTGTTATATTTGGTTGTCTTTATGTATGATGTGTCAATTTTTTATTTGTTTAATTTTAGTTAGTGTTACTTGTATACTACATGATTTTTATGATACTATATATTTTACTATTTAATTAAAAAACAATGCTTCAAAGAACAATAGATCATTTTTTTAAAAGAATTAAAAATTTTATGTTTTTTATAGAGTGAGTAAGAGAAAGTTATTTGATTTAAGTGTATCATCCCATTATAATGTAATCAATAATAAACCAAATAAAATTATTTATTGTAATTATAATATGTTAAATAGAAAAAAAACGAATATATTCTATCAAATGACAAATTATATACACTGTTTCTACTTAGAATACAAATTATAACTTATGTTAATAGTCTACTATATATATGCAGATAAAATGTCTTTTCAATTAAGTGTCAAGCATAGAAGTGGCAATTTTAATGATATATTATTAAAATATATTCTGATAATTTCATCAGTTTTCTATACTTGAATTCATTCAAATATCTAAATACACAACAATTATTTGTTAATTAATTGTTTGGTATAAGTTTGTTATCAATATTAACTAATTTTTAAAAATAATAATTGCTTTTTTATTTCAGGATAGAAAACCAAATGGTTCAAACTGAAATCCAACATGTTATTTTACTTCAATATCAGTGAAGTTGGTCAAAGCATCCATCAACTCTTGGGAGTGATAATTCTTATTAAAAAAAAGACGGAAAATTATTCCGTTAACAAAGACACATGTTACGAAAGGGGATTTGCGTTCAGCATAGCCTTTCACAGCGAACATGACAAGCGTCACATTTTCAGTTGTGGATCTGAAAGCCAAATGGATCAATGGATTCTTGCACCTAAACATGCCAGCTATGAGTCTCGGAGAAATAAGTTAGTAATGCTCCAGAAAAAACTCCACCAGAAAACTGGCAATGATCCTTTATTAATGTATCCTCGCAACCAGGGTTTTGTACGTGACGATGCTTGGGAAAACAATCCCAACAGATTCAAGTCGCACATACGCTCATTCACAAATTCAATGTCAAGCAATACTGCAATTGCTAGTAAACCGAAAAAAGTAAATCTTATGGACCTATAACGTTCGTTAATTCCATTAGTTAGATTTAATAGTAATCAAATGGCTATTTTATTATTTGTATAATTCTCAATGTGTAAATACTGGTTTAACCCTCCATTGGTCAAACATTATCTAACTTCTTTGCACAGTTGTGGTTTTTCTCAAACAGAACCAATGGTAGGTTAAATTTTATTTAGAGAACATGAAGAATATTCCAGTTGCAACTCAGATGATTATTCTTTTGCATAATAATAATGAATTTAACAAATGATGTTAACATTGGTTTTTCATATATTACTTTAAAGTGAATTTGAATTTTTTTCCATACAAAATTTAACTTTTTCAGATAGTTGCTATTTTGACGAATTATATTCATATATTTTGATTGTTGCGTACATAATCAGATCACATATTATTTTATAAAAACGATCTCAACAATTATTCATCATTTAAAACATGACAATGTGTTATTACTTACGTTATAGAGGCAGTAGAAGAAATGCAAATATGAAAATTACTATTTGCAGAGAATAAGTATATATTCGTATAAAACAACAATATTAATTAATCTGTTCAAAAATTCTATAAGTTGACAGTGATAAAAAACGATTGTTGAAAAATATTATTGGCAGTTTTATTTTTAATGTTGTTATTATTGTTCATTTGAATACTATTTAGTATAATGAAAATCTTATCGATTACAATTAAATTTTTAATTCATGTTTAAAATGAAAGAATTAAATATAAAAATACAATTGCCTTGGTTAAAAATTCAAACCTTGTAGTTCCATCAACAAAAATATATTTCAACGCCAATCTAGTTTTTTACATAATGTTTTGGAGCGAGTTATGTATACCGTATAAGTTTGTTCTTCTTTGTGATAATTTTTTGAAGTTCAAAAAATTTAATGTAGTTATTCGATATTTAGTTTATTCATATTATATTATGAGAATTATGAAAAGACTGTTTCCTCGTTTTATAACTTACGTCTCGAGAAATCATGGTCTGAAAGTGTCCGTGTAAGTATTTTGTAATAGGCAAGGATAAACAAATTCACAGCAATTACTTTGAGAATTAAGTAAAGAACTTTGCCAAAGTAAAATTGGTTCTATATTTTTCGCTGTTGCAAACTTAATCATTGTTATTGGCAGGGCCGGACTGGGGGTAAAATTCAGCTCTGGACTTTAATGGAAAGCGGCCCCAAAATTGCATTTAAACCGGCCTTCTTTTAATGAATATATATATAGGAAAGTAAATAAATACAATATGATAGAGTTAGATTCAAAATTTAATTATTAAACTAAATCATAATTACAAATGATGCATATCTTAAAATTGATACAAACAATATATAAAATGTTTTTATTTAATTTAAAACAACATTGAATGTTATGTACAATGGTTAGAATCTTATTATGCTGTTAACAATTGTTTCATTTGCTGACTTTTTTCTGCCACAATGTCAATAATTCGATCAGTATCAAGATTTTCCAAAATTTCTTTTTCCGTAGCCATTAGCATAAAAGCCTCCAAGTGATCTTGTGACATGCTGCTCCTAATTCGATTTTTGATATATTTTAACACTGAAAAACTTCTTTCACACGCTACTTGGGAAAAAGAAAGTGTTAGCACGTACTTGTATGCTAAACCAATCTTCTGGAAAGCTCCTGATAGTAAGTTGTAACGCGTCAATATTCTATAGCAACAAAGAATGCATGCCTTACAGGCACAATAACTCGAAGTCTTCATATCAATATCGTTTGTTTCGTCAATTTCATCTGTCGCCTCGTTCACATTGTATGATTCTAAACTTGTACATTTTAATCGTTCCCATTGAAGAGCTAGATTATTCAACTCATTGCACAAGATGTCCGCAGTAGCTTCAGGGTCAATAGCTCGTAACTTTTCACTTAGAGTGTCAAAAATAGGTGGTCGTAAACGTGTCGTTTTTATTTCAGCAAAATTTCTTGGGTCCAAACAAGAAAGATCGGCAAAAAAGTTTTTATCAGCCTGAAAGCGATTCTGCATGCTCCCAATGACTGTATCTAAGACCACATTGAAAATGTTGACTTCATACTCCTTTTCAGCATTTGCAAAAACTTCATCTTGAGCTGACTCTCCAGGCATTATTTTTTTCTTTCGAATTCTTTTCACAGGAAGAGCACTTTGAATTTCGACATCGGGTTCTATATTCTCCAGTTTCAATTCTGCCCAAGCTATAAAGTTATCTGCGCAACGTTTAACTTCTACAAAATCTTCTTTCAACTGCTGCAAAGCACTTTTTGTATTGCAAATCATTTCGTACGCTTTCAAAATATCGAATCCTCTTGTTTGTAAATAACTAGATAGTGGTGTGGTGTAATTGAAAATTTGTATGAACATTTGCGCTGTTAATATCGTCTCGTATTTTAATAAATTGTCTTTATATCCTTTTGCTTTGATTCTTGTGTCTGATTTAAATTTAACATCATTTTCAATATAATTTAATGTCTCAATGATCTCAACGTATAACGCAGACTGTTGATTATCGTAGATACCAAATATTTTTGTTAAAGCTGAACTTTTTGACCACCAGCGAGTTTCTCCAATTGTATTTGGTCTTTTATGATGCGATTCTTTATTTAGGTTTTCCCACACTTTCATACGCAAATGCGATTCTTTAAGAAATACTGCTACATCGTTTCATAATCCAAACAAGGACGAACTTGGAATTACAGATTTCGTTGTATCAGCCAACACAAGGTTTAAAACGTGAGCATAACACCATACATGAACTTGTTGGGCATTTTCTCTCAACAACTGAGCAGATAAACCTTTGTATTTACCTTGCATGTTCGCTGCACCATCAGTTGAATTACCAATACAATCAGCTATAGAAATTCCAGAATTTTTCAAGACTTTTAAGAGTAGTTGATGAAATCCTTCCCCAGATGAGTTTTCACACAGAACGACAGCGAGTAATTTTTCTTGAACTGTATTAGATACATAGCGTACGACAATGGAACACTGGTCTTTTGATGTTATATCCTGCGTTGTGTCTATTTGAATACTGTACATTTTTGCTTGATTCACTTCCTTCGCAACTTTCTCTTGTATCAGGTGTCTGATAACATCTATAATAGTATTTACTGTAGTTTTTGATAAAAATGTCACTAAATTTCCTCTGCCTTTACCCCCAGATTCTTGTAACTTTTTGCTCTCTTTTATACAACTGTTAACGTGTACTTGCAAGCAAGGATCATATTTACTAAGAAGTAAAATGATTTCTAAAAAGTTACCATGGTCTACATATTTATCAGCTAATGTATAAGCAGCTTCCATTTTATTCCCTCGGTAACTTAATCCACGTTTGCCTATCAACTTTATCACGTCGACAATTCTTTCTAAAATATTACGTGTTTTTCGAATTTGATCTCGCCGAAGTGACATTTGATTTCTGAAAATCAAATTGGGCATGTCAATAGCATTTAATCTTAGAAAGTAAGCCTGGGACGAATTTTTGTGTAGTAAACACTTTTCATGCTCTTCAATTCTTTGATGAATATGTCTTCTGTCCGTCATACCATCGATAAAAGGATTTGTTTCTGATGGCTTAGAAAATGCTAAGCAAGTTATACAAAACAAAGCATTTTGTGCAGGATCATAGGAAAGCCATTGACGATTAGTTCCATCTTTTCTAGAAAATGATTTTTTCAAGATTTCATCAGTTGTAGCTTGATTTGGATGATACTTGAAGAACAGCGTCAAATCTTCTGCACTTGGACGTTTGAAATACATTGAAGGCTTTTGACAGTCTAATTCAGAATTATAATGCAGTGCTGAAAATGCTTCATTTTCCTGATTCTGATCGAGTACTTCAATATGACTTATTGTGTCCACTGGCTTATCAAAATCAAGGCCAATCCATTCTGGCGTTTTTAGGTGGTCACTCGGGTCTTTAACCCGTTAACGCCGGGACGGCCATGATTTTTGCGCGGTTTTCAACACCATAATTCTTGTAATTATACTTGTGATATATCGATGTAAATATAGTGATATTAGGTTTTCGGGTGTGCTCTTTTCAAATCCGTTGTCAGTTTTTATATTTCATGGCCCCATTTTTTTGTAGCGATCATTTTACCTTAAAAAACACGACAATTTTCAAATTTTTTTTCTTTCAATTTTAATTTTTGTTATGAAATTGTTATTTAATCGGCTTCCAACTTCGTATTCGGTGGTATAGGTAAATTTACTATAAGTATGACTCATTAGCACATTTACGATACATAGGATGGACACAAAATGGCGGCGTTTTGGCGGCGTTTTTTGAAAAAAATATTATTTTTCTTATAAAAACAAATAAAATGTGACCTATTTCAATACGTAAGGTAGAAATTTGGGTTATATGTAAGCATTGTTGTTATTTGCGTATTACGTAATGATTTTTTAAATATGGCGGCAGTCTGAATCAACATAACCTTTAAATATAACTTATTTACTTCTTTTTTTTTTGTTAAAGCGTTGTTAGTTTTCATATTTAACAGCAAAAAAAAGATGAGTAAATCAAGAAAACCATTTCTTTAAATCGAAAATCATGTACCTAATCTAAAAAAATTGTACATTATTAATATTGAAGTAATAAATCATTCCCATTTAACAAAGATAAATCGAGTTTAACGCAGGTGCTGTTGGCAATTCGTGAATATAATAATTTTTACTTAACATAACCTCAATACAAACGAATCGATATATTTTTTTCATTGCAAATTTAGTAGCTTTAGGATACTATGTGTTAAAGAAGTTAAAAGTTTTGTAACTAATTTGGATTGAACACCTAATCAATATATACATATATGAACATGAACCTAACCTATTCCGCTTTGCCAATGTTAAAATAAAACATGACGTAGTTCTAATTTTCCCCTTCTTTGAGGAAAAAGGTGATAAAATGATTTGTCTAAGATGAATTCTTTGATAATTTTGTAATTAGATAAAATGTGATTTACATGAATAAAATAAGGTATTGTAATATATTATTGCAAGATACGGAAACGTTGATCGCAAGTTTCTAAATCGGCAGTTTTGTAACCTTATGTATGTTCAAATATCAGTTTTTGCAAAGAAAAGTTTGACAATTTGAACAGAAAATGGTGGTCCTGATTATGCATTTTTCAGTAGAGCATTTTTCTTTAGATCTTGATTCATATCGATGTGAAGAAAGATCGCCCATTCGGATTTTTTTTAAGTAGTATTTACTAACTGCTATGCACAAATCTTTTCCGCTAATTTCTTGACCTTCAGAACACAAATTGTACAATATTGTAGCATTTGTTACTGAAGCCTGAATCAGTCTCATGAAAATCACCCAAGTCCACTTTTTCGATCTCATAGCTGGTAAATCTCGATTGCATCTAAAGTCATGTAAATCTACTCCACCCATGTGTTCATTGTATAATGATATCACGTGTGGAAAATCCAACTGAACTTTCTTGCCTTCATCGTGGGAGAATCTCTTCACAGGTGTCAAAGGAGAAGTGCCAGTAGCAGTTGACAACAAAGAAATTTGTTTTGAGTCAATAATACTGATGAAGTTAAGTCCGCTGTTTTTATCGTGGCTTACTTGATATGATCCTCTTGATGCATGGTGTTGAAAACCGCGCAAAAATCGTGGCCGCCCCGGCGTTAACGGGTTAATAACTACAGCCTACAAAAATAACGGTTTCAAGATAACATGTATTCAGAACAAAGACGAAAGTTTAAATAGCAAAAGATATATCTTTTGCAAAATATATTTTATTTCACTTATTTGTAAAATTTTTTTAATGTTACAAAATATTGTGTAAATATTTTTAAATAAATTAAAATAACTATTTAAAAAAAGGTAAACTAAAAAAATGTATATTATATGCGATTGATCGAAATTACAAATACACACAAACTTACTTCTGATGATGAAGTCTGATCACATTCTTTAACGTATCTTACTGTATCCATTGGCTCATTATCAGCAAATGAAATGGATTCTGGCATTTTTAGGTTATCATTTGAATATTCAACAACTTCAACCTACAAGAAAAACGTTTTAAAATAACATCAATTGGCAACAACAACAAAATCTGTGATACCTCCCTTATTTATTTTCAACTTTTGTGTCTATTTTAAACATTTGTGTAAATATTTTTTGAATAAATACGCTGAAACTGTTATTAAATAAACAAACAAATAAAGAAAACAATTTATATTACTTAAAATTGGTACACACATACTTACATCTTGAGATGTGGCAGAAAACTTTAATTTTTGCTCAGGCGTTGACGAAACCTGATTTGAAAACAAATTCGTAATTTTGTGGCATTTCGTCGACTCTGCTTGCAATAGTTTTTGCTTTTTATTCCGTTCTTTTTCAGCTCCTCCCTTGTATTTTCGTTTTTTGTCCATTGTTGTAAATGTTACGCATCTGATTTTTTTGTCAGAAAATAATCTACCAGCATTGGCTCGGTCGATAACGTTGGAAACATAATTTACCGATGGTCGGTTTTATTCCGCGCAATAGTTAAAAGTTTCAACACTTTCAGAAGATTAATGCTGAGGTAAACTATTGTTAGATGAAAAAAGTGATATTTTTCCATGGACCGGCCCCTCTGGCATTTGCCAGAATTGCCAGATGGCCAGTCCGGCCCTGATGAGTATAGAATCAACCATTTTTCCAGATCACTTGAAAAAAGCAGAGATAGTCCCAATTTTTAAAGCTGGAGACTCGGATAAACCTACTAACTATAGACCAATATCACTAATTAGTAACTTTGCCAAAATATATGAAAAATTATTATATACTAGATTCAATTCTTTTATAAAAAAATATGATAATAAAAATCAATACGGATTTAGAGAAAAAAAAAGCACCATAGACGCCATAACAGCTGTAACTGATGTGATCTATAAATCCATAGATACTAACACTCCCTGTATCACAGTATTCCTGGATTTAGCTAAGGCGTTTGATACAGTTAACCATGAACTCTTGTTGGAAAAAATGTTTAGTTATGGATTTAGGGGTAAAACTTATGATCTGTTAAAAAGCTATCTCAATAATAGAAAACAAACTGTCAAAATTAACAAAATTAATAGCAATGAATTAACGGTCAAATGTGGTGTACCGCAAGGCACTATCTTAGGCCCGTTACTTTTTATACTCTATATAAACGATTTATTTTTCACAGTAAACAATAACGAACTAATTTCTTTTGCGGATGATACTTGTCTAATTGTGACCGGCGAATCATGGTGTAGTACTCTCAGAGTAGCAGAAGATAAAATGAGATTAATTAATAAATGGCTGGAAATGAACTATTTGAGTTTAAATATAAAAAAACGTGCTTTTTAACATATGGAAGCTACTCTGACAGTATACCATTGATTGACAAAATGTATATACACAACCCAGAATGTAGAGTGGAAAACTGCGACTGTTCCATCATAAACAAACAAAAAGAATCCAAATATCTGGGAATAATAATAGTAGTAGTAATTTATTCAACTTTTTGGCCTTCCGGCGTACAAAAAGCCCATTTTCGGTCTGGGCGACCTTACAAGATCCGAAAAAACTAAAACATAATTCCAATATAGCGGGCAACATAAAATACAAAACTTCTTTCCCCTGCGTCTGCTCCACTTCCCTTCCTGGTTCCTTCCCTGGTTGACTCCGCCCCCTCTTTCCATGTCTCATCAACCCTTCCCTTACTCTGCGGGAGTTTCGGTTCCGGGTCGTGGCCGTTTCTCCCCCGTCACGGATTCCGCCTCCTGCGTACTTCCATCGACCCGGTTCCTACTCCTCCCCCTTTTCCGGTACTTCCCCTTATCCTTCTTCTTCTCTTTCCTCGCTCCCTTCTATTCCGTATACCTCCTCCTTTTCTCTCCCTCTCTGTCTATCTCCCCTTCCACGTACTCTGCTTATTCCCTTCTTGCCTCCTTCTTTTTCCTCCTCCTTCCTCTCTCTTCCCGTGTTCGATCTTCCCAAGGCTGTATCCCTGTAACTCGCTCCCTTCCTTACCGCCTGCCGCCCTCGCACCCTTCCTCACCGACTGCCGTATCAATTTCTTCTTTGCCTTCGCCCTCCTGCCTACCTCGCTCCCTTCCTTACCGGCAGCCGCGCTCCTGCTCACCACTCAACAGACTCCACCTCGCCTCTTTACCACTCGATTCTCTCCGTCTTTTTCTCCCTAGTCCCTCTCTTTCTATCGGCTTTATCTCCCTTCCGCCCTTTTTACCTTTCTCCAGCCTCCACCTTCTTTACCCTCCTTCTCTTTTTCTCTCTTCCTTCTTTCCTTACTTCACCCTGTCCTCCCGGTTTGGCCCGAAACGCGCTTTCCTGCACCCCTTTTCACTATCTCCTAACGCTCGCGTGCTTAACCTCAAAAACTCCTTTCTCCTGTCATTCCTTCAAACTTCCTTTTTCCTGTGACTCCCCGCTTGATCGGCGTCGTCCCAAGGTCCTTTTCATTTTCCCAGCTTCAATCCGTTCACTTTCCTCGACTTTCCTTTCCATTTACCACATTTTTCACTATTTTTAGTCACGAGCACGCACGCCACGATGTTAACACGTTCCGCGCCAAACCGGAAGTCCGGTTAAGAGTGTTATGTTGCAATCCATGTGAGAAGAAATATCACGTGTCGCGGTTTATCAAGGCTTCATTGTGTATTGCAGATGAAGATTAAAATAATTGGACGTGTAATTTAATACACCGTATTAAGATTAGTGCTTATTAAGACTAATCTCACTGACGATTTCATCAGCAAAAGTTGATCCATCTTCCACTGTCTACCAAATTCATTTGGCAGTTAACAGAAAATGGATAAAAATGACAAGTTGCAACTTGTAAAAGATTCCATTGGCAGTTACCCAGACTTTCCAAAACCAGGTATTGTTTTCCGTGATGTTTTTGGAATTCTAAAAAATGTCAGGGCTTTTCGAGCATTAAAAGATCTTCTGGTAGAACATGTGATGTTTATGGATATAAACTACATAGTAGGTTTAGATTCCAGAGGTTTTTTATTTGGTCCACTGATCAGCTGTGAATTGGGCAAACCACCCTGTAAACACATCCAGTCTTGAGAATTTCCCAATGATTCCCCATTGCTGCGTCGCAATAATTGCCCAATTTGCACCCAATTATTGAAGGTCAGAATTGCCTAGTAATTCCCCAATTTGTATTATTTGCTGAAAAATGTTTAAATTAACTAAAAAATGTATTGTTTCTTGTTTATTTTCTGATAAGCAATAGAAATGTTCATCATTTACCGCATTCTAATGCGTTTATATATTAACATTATTGACATTACATAAAAATGAATTTTAAGTAAATTAAAACACTTATATACGAATAATACGAAATTATACACATTTTTTAGTTTAAAAAGGATCCAAATATACAAAATACAGTGTTTTTGATGTATTAGTAATATTAAGGTAATATTCATGTCGTTAATATACGTACAATTATTTCAAAATTATTTACAAATATATACAAATTAAAAAACATTTACTTTTTATGATTTTACAGGAACGATGAAAGTTTGCTCGTAACGTACTGATATTCGCACAAAGTCCAAATTTATTATAGCTCAAACCCAAATTTGGGTTAGTCAAATTCATGAAAATTGTTTAGTTAAGGAAGTAAATTTATATAAATAAAAAATGACATTACTATAAATTAGGTAAAAAATTAACTATTATCTTCAATAATATTTATATTTATATTGTCGAAAATGATTAAATATCTGATAATTACAACAAGTAGGGACATTTGCTTTATAAATAATAAGAAATGTTAAAAACATTTTACTGGTAAAAGTTATATTTTGTAAAAAAACCCGAAGTTTGAAAAGATTTTTCCCTCTACTATAGATGGATAACACTTTTTGCTTTCAATTTAGGAAGGATCAGTGTGAAAACTGGTGTTTCACTACGAAACGTTCTTGTAACAGTGTTTAGAACATCTTTAGGTGTTTTCTATGTGTTAAAGGATACGCGAAAAACGACTTAATGTTTCAAAGCCTAGAACACGAATGTTTCGACATCAAACACCAGCTTCCACAGTAATATGTATGTATAAAGGCAAATGACAGGTTGAACTGAATATAAAAAATTAAGAATAAATTATAATAATATTGATATATTTATTATTCAAATTTTGTATTTTAAATAAAACATAATTTATATATTACACTTTGCATGCAATTTTCAAATTTGCTTAAGGTAAAAAATAAACGAACAGAACATTCATTAATAATTAAATGTAATAAAGGATAATAACAATTTCATTCATCGCCGAAAATTTGTCCATTTTGAAATTGAACTCGTCTTTCGCCAATACGGGCACCATTATTTTGATTTCGAATTCGTTGTTTCGCAAGATTAAGGACATCCATCATATTTCTGACAAACAAATCGTGTGTCACAATGCCATATCGTTCTATCGACACTGCAATTTCAATAATTTCCACACATCTGCTCCGGCAAAGTGCTAATTTATGTACTGCATTATTTAATTGTCGACCATACCACGTGAAATTCGTTAAAACATCATCTACCACCATAGCTTGAAGACTAAAATTGCAGGCTTCTCTGAGATTTGACCCTCCAAGGTACCTCAAATATTTCACTACTTTTACAACATTTTCTTCAGATAAATTTTGTAAATCTCGTACACTTTGTACCGTCTGGCAAGGTAAAAATGGTGGCTTTTCAGGTAAACGAATTTGACCAACATGATATTCTCTTCTGAATGATCGGAGTTCATTTAAAATCAGCCTATCAACGTTTTCCTCATTCTGGAGTCTGGAAATTAAGACATTCTGTTATAAGTTTTATATTCGTTCACTGGTGCATAATCTCATATTTATAAAAGTTAACGCGTGTTGAGCGCAATATAAGATAAATTTTATGTTGAATAAAAACACAATAAAATAAACGAATCAAGTAAAATTAAAAAATTTGCAATACCCAAAGTTGTCCATGTGCGAAGGTGGTGCAAGAATCGGAGGAATTATAACATCTCTACAATAAGAAAGTTCCGTTTTCTTATAACAGTATATAAACATATTTGACTTAATATTATTTGGAGAATACAAATAAGAATACCTTCTACGGGGATTAGGAAGTGGATGAAAAATCTGATCTTCGTTGATTTGACGAATTACTTCTTCCTGCTCCAGCGCGTTAAACTCTCTGTAATAAAAGTAAAAAAACATGTATATGGGCATGTATCTAAATTATTTAATATTATTTCAAAATTTGTAAAAATAGTGATTTACGGGTTATTTTCTGAATGCAAAATCTGATTATGATTGTCATCAGATTTGGTATCTCTGCATGAATAAATTGGATAAGTTGTTGTTAAGTTATTACGATAGCATATATCATAATATTATTGGGAAAAAATCAATACAATACCTCATATCGTCACGTGCAACTGGTTGAGCGACAACACGTCGAGCGTGATTATCTACGCGACGATTTCTTTCTCGCTGTGGAATGTTGATCTGCCTATAATTTCAAAGTTTTATTTGAATATGAGCGATAATGGAAAATTAACCAATATTTACATATATTTCTTGCATGCAAAATTTGGTTATAATTGTCATCAGACACCGCATCTTTGAAACGAATAAATTGAATATATTGTTAACAAATTATTAAGATACCATATATCATAATATTATTGGGAAGAAATCAATAGAGATACCTTATGTTTTCACGAACAGCTGGTTGAGCGACAACAGGTCCAGCATTATTATCTATAGGACGATATCTTCTTTGCTGCGGACTGTTGATCTGTCTAAAGTTTCAAAATTCAATTTAATATGAGCGATAATGGAAAATGCACAAATATTTACATATATCTAAATTATTCAATATTATTTTAATATTGATAAAAATAGTTACTCACGGGATATCTCCTATATGCAATATCTGGTTATGGTTGTCATCAGACTCAGCATCTCTAAAAATAATAAATTGAATAAGTTGACATAAATTATTATAATAGCATAGATCATATTATTATTAGGAAGAAATCAATAGAGATACCTTATATCTTCATTTGTACCTGGTTGAGCGTCAACACCTCGAGTTTCATTCTCTACGCGACGATTTCTTCCGTTGTTTGGAGTGTTGATCTGTCTAAAAATTAAAAGTCCAATTTATTATAAGCGATAATGGGAAATGGACAAATATTGACATATATCTTTTGCATGCAAAATCTGGTTATAATTGTCATCGGACACCGCATCTTTGAAATGAATGAATTGAATATGTTGTTAACAAGTTATTAAGATACCATATATCATAATATTATTGGGAAGAAATCAATAGAGATACCTTATGTCTTCACGAACAGCTGGTTGAGCGACAACAGGTACAGCATTATTATCTACAGGACGATATCTTCTTTGCTGCGGACTGTTGATCTGTCTAAAATTTCAAAATTCAGTTTAATATAAGCGATAATGGAAAATGCACAAATATTTACATATATCTAAATTATTCAATATTATTTTAATATTGATAAAAATAGTTACTCACGGGATATCTCCTATATGCAATATCTGGTTATGGTTGTCATCAGA
>JABFPQ010000043.1:0-18006 GCA_022817265.1 Masnerella sp. ZL-2020
GTTTTGGAGGCCTAAAAACTTATGAAAAACTCAACAAGGCACATTAGGCGAGAACCCGATTATACCTATGCGACTTTGACCAAAATTATGAAAAATTGGTTTTTATCAATTTTGCAAGATTTGAGTCGAGATTTTTAATTCAAACGATAACTCTTAAATAAAAAATTAATAATATATAAAAAATTATATATATATGCATAAGTATACACTCAGAAACAAATGACATTAATTTTTACTGTTTTTAACATTATTCTGGCGACATTAAAAGAAAAACAGAAATATTACTGTTTTTCTTTTAATGTCGCCAAATTAATGTTAAAAACAGTAAAAATTAATTTAATTTGTTTCGGAGTGTATAAAAGCAATTTATTCACATAAGTAGCAAGTGTTACTATATTTTATAGAAACAAATTGCCTTTGTTGCTATGATTATATATCGACTGTTCCAAATGAAACAGCCTCAGTTAAAAATTTCCCGACACAAAATTCCCGATAGGTAAGCTCTAGTTCAAATTTTCCGGCAGAAAAACCCCACTTCAAAAATTGTTTTCTAAAAAGCCTCAACTCAAAATCTATTATTGTCATTATGTTAGGCGATACTGATATTCATCCTGTCAATATCCTGAATTGTTTATTAGTTAACATAGTACACTCTAAAAATTAGTGTATTGAATAAAATACGTGTGTCTTCATTTTTAAAACATTTAAAAGTGTTTACTATGTTATTTTATATGCGAAACTAGCGTTTTAAATTATATATACTAAGCAAAAAAAGTGCGATACTTGGAAAAGGCAGAAAAATGGTCATTTTCAAATGTAAGACATTTCGTTAATTTCCATCGTATGGAAAAACGGCAGATACCCTCTGGAGATATACCCTTCCCCTATAAAATGAGCCATCAAGCAATTCATTTGACCTGCTGATTGAACCCTCCCTCCCAAAGGGGGGATTTATTCAAGGGGGGAAGCATTTTGAGGTTTGAAAAGTAGAAGTTTGAGCAACTCCACGGGGCGTATTACTGATCATAGGACTTGGGCGGCAATTGGGGGTTATAGTTTATTTATTCATTTCCTTACAATTTGACACAAAAATGACCAAGCTATGACCACATGATAAAAAATGTCTTCCATCTTTTTTCGGATTTGTATCATTGTATACGACTCGTTGTTGATTTTTTAGTCTATTTCTAGTCTAAATTTGTCGTCATGAAAACTTATACTGTAAACTCGTTATTAAACGTCTTCGTCTCCAGAAATAAACGTTAAATTAAATGCAGTATGTTAAAGTTCATTAAATTTTCTTCAATTTAAAAAAAGCGCCAAATTTGACCTCTAAATGGCCACGTTATGCCCATTTGAAAAAAAGCTACACGTTAAAACTGTAAGCAGTTATAATCCCTTTGGGGGGGAAATTTTAAATCAAATAAGAAAATCTACTTATTCATTAATCAATTATTTAATCAGCAATTGACTCAGCAGTTGAAGCAGCGATTAACTCAGCAGTTGAATCGGCGATTAACTCAGCAGTTGAACCAGCGATTAACTCCGCAGTTTAAATAGCTATTTCTTTAACATTTTTTTCGGAGAGTTATAAAAGCGCACATTAGGTACTTTTTTTGTTGAAAAAGAGCACATTATTTTGTTAAATAAGAGCACAAAAATATGTTAAAAAAGAGCACTGAAATGTTATCTGGAGTTATCTCGTAATTATGGCCACGAGATAATCTGAAATTATTATTTCAGGAAATAAATATTTAGTTTTAGTTGAGTTTAATATATCACAGCTTATTTTGATAAATTTTAGTTTTCATAAAGATTTTTTCCTTATCGACCTTCTTCTTTAAAATTTTGAAATCAATTCAGTTTGAAGTTTTGTAACAGAATTGTACTGGCTCAGATTCGAAAATACTGTGATAAAGTCTAGTCATACTTTTACATTCTAGTACTTGACTATGTTTACAACAATACACTTTTATCTAGTCATTTAATGTTTCTCATGTATTTTGCAATACATGAGTTAGCTCTGCAATGTAAAGTCGTATAATTAAAAAGCCTCAAAAACACTAATACTACTCTAGTATGTATTTTGTTCCTAATGGTCATATAAATTACGATTTACACTGGAATATACCTATTGTTACCTACTGTTTACATTACTGTTACTTAAGAAAACTGAATAAACAATCTTATTTTACAAACTTAGATAATTTAGATAGTGCGTTTTTATAACACTCATTTGTGCTCTTTTTTAACAAAATATTGTGCTCTTTTTTAACACCTCAAAATATGTCTAAGTGCGCTTATTCAACACAGCCTTTTATAGGATAAACAAAGTAATAAAAGTTTTAGACAAAAAATTAACTTATTATACGTTGAACACCATGAATCAATATCTACTGAAACCATATCTAATTTTTCAAATATTTTTTTAAAACTCAGAGATAACATTAATAATGAGTTCCATTTCAGTTAAGTATATATGCAAATAGAAATTTATGTGTAACATTGTCATCATTATCTGTCGAAATTTGTTAATTATTACCGGTATTAAGTTTTGACGTATCAGTTGCAGTACGGTCGTTATCAATATTTCCAATCAACGACCCCATCTTGCGTTTCAAAAATCTGAAGCGATTGTGGCGAAAATGACTCCTTGCCATTTCTGAAAAAAAGTTATTCCAATTAATTTAATGAAATGATAAATGAAATCACTGGTGGTATGCGATTTCCGTCGCGTTTTGTCAGAATACCATCGAATTTCACACGACAGAATATTTATCAACCGTTTCTACTTGCAATTAAATAAAAATTCAAACGGGATAACTGTGACACATCATTTTTTCATACATAATATACTAATAAAATTGTAATAATGATGTAAATGTAATGTTCAATTTTAAAACCACGTAACGGTAATTGTAGTACAGATGAGAACAATAAAAAATTACTAAAAGGATAAACGCAACAACAATTCATTCAATCAATCAAAGTTGTAATCATAATAGACATAAGGAATTATAAACATAATAAGCTACTTGCATTTTCATTATAAAATTATATTTATTGTTGCCGAAACGTGAATTACAGTTTGAGCAGCATCCAGCAGTAATGTGTGCAATATTTTGGAGAGAAATCTTTATGAGTAACTTTTCCAAAAAGTAATAAAGTTTTGATAAACATTGTTCTCGTGATAGACATATTGAATTTATATGTAGAGCAAAAGAGCTAGCTTTAAATACTTCATCGCGCCTCGCGCATGCGTGACAAAAGTGTTGAAATCGTTTTCTGGAAGCGAATGCCTGATGTAACCTGATGCTTATATACCTAGTACTTTAGGAGATAATGGAATTCATCGTGTCATAGCACGTGTGTTTTCGTTGCAGTTTTCCAATGTATCGGTTAATTTTTTTATACGGAGTAATTTAAGTAATTTTTGTACACTGAGAGAACACTGCGAAGATACCTAACCTAGGCTCCAACGTTAGTGCCACTGAATCCAGTGGAGAATATAGTGTTACAGTCTCAGGACACAGTTTGCGACATTTCAAAAGTGTACTTTTGTTAAATTCATTTTCATTTATACACATTTAGAAGAATAAAAACCAACATCAAATTCATGATTTATACGTTGTACAAACAACAATTTATAAATTAAAGTAATACTGGTATAATATAAGTTAAAGAAGGTAAATATTCAATTATTTATTATAAAATACAAAGTTTTTACTTTTATAATATTAACTTTAAACAATAACTTTTTTTCTATTTTTTAGGCATTGAAAATACATTGACGTTGTAATATATTTTTGACGCATTTCTGTAAATATTCTGAAATTACTCCAATTGATGAAAGATTTATTTAATTTCTAAGTATGTAATTTTTTATTATAATTTAAAAAAAGGTTTTCTATTATTTCTTTAAAGCTATTCATATACCAAGATAATTGAAAAGTAAATGAAAATGTGATAAATGGAAACTTTGTCGTTCTGTTTTTATAAAAAATGAAAATTGACAGTTTCGTGTGCACTTGAAAACAATTCAATTCTGTTAATTAAATTTGAGATAATAGTGTAGAGTAGAGACACCAATTATCATAACACTTTCTTCCATCATAACTACTTTCTTCCATAACAATTTTAAAAATCAAAAAATTTAGCATCTAATTACTAGTTCAATGTTATAAAATAATTTTAAATAATTATATTAAATTAAGTATCATTGTTCATTTTTGCAAAGATTTCTATGGTAATTTTAAGAGATTTGTAATGTCATCACAAAAAATAATTACCTATGTTAGAGTAGCCTAAACATAACACAAAAGACTACAAGTAGAAATTAGATAGAAGTAAAATCATTTTAAATAGGTGCAACGTCAAAAAGTCATTCGGAACGGAGCAAAATGCGTATTATCAAATAGATAATACGTAACTTGTTATGTTTTTAATATATTTTTTTAACAAATATATTAATTTTCTTTAAAGATTTAAAAATAAAACCATGTTTTACTTTAATGTCATAAACAGAAACAATATTATTTTAAAACCGTCTTTTATAACTACAGGGTAAAAATCAAGAAATATTTCGTTAATATATCCAAACGTCAACTACAAATAAAGTTTAAATTATATTTAAAATGGACAGTGACAATGAAGAAGAAATGAACGAAGAAACTTCAGAAAGTGAGCGTGACGCAGAAAGCTCTGCAAGTGAATCTTCTGATACGGTATCATCTGAGACGTCAATTTCAGAATCATCTGTTAGTGATCTGTCAAACGAATCTATGGAAGTTGGTCCAGGAGATGAACCTAACGCGGAATATCAACCTTTTTATCAACTAATCCCAAATGGAAGAATGAATCAACACATACCATTAAATCCCAACTGGCGACCGCTTGATTATTTCTGCACATTATTAAGCAACTCATTGATTTCAAATCAAACTTACGAGTCACTTTTAAGGTCTATGAATATCATCAATGTAGCTTATGGACAGCAGGTTCTTCCGACTAACAAAAACTCTCTTTGGATGGCTCTCAGTCGAAACCCAGATAACATTCGACGTTACCTGTATTGCTGCGAATGTAACAGTTTCCTCGGCAATGGAAAAAAGCCTATCATAGATTGCGAATGCGACTTATGTGGACCGGAAAAAGGATCAAAACAACCATTAGGTTTGTTCACTCAACTTAGTATTCAAGGTCAGCTAATGGAACTACTCAAACGGCCTAATATGGCGGCATCTCTACAGTATCGTCACACGCGAATAAAGTTTAATCCTGATGCTAGAGAAGATATTTACGATGGCGACAAATATCGAGAGCTAGAACAAGGATTTCTACGTAATAAAGATAATTACTCGTTAACACTCTGGCTTGATGGTGTTAGTGTTTCAAAATCATCTAAGACTCAAGCGTTACCAATACTTTTACAAATTAACGAACTTTCCCCGCATGCCAGAAAAAGGCATATAATTTTAGCAGGAGTGTGGGTTGGCAAAGGCTCTCCAATAAGGAATCATATCATGGAACCTGTTGTAACGGAACTGCAATCATTGTATGAAGATGGAATCAATTGGACACCAAGAGAAGGTGGAAGACAGCGAAAAAGCAGATTTATTACAGCTGTTCTGAATTGTGACTCTAATGAACGTTGCGAAATTTTGAATATGACCCGTTTTAACGGGGAAAACGGGTGCACGTTCTGTTTGGTAAATGGTGTAAGAGTGGGAACTCAAGTCTACTATCCAACCAATTTACAAGGGAATATGAGGACACATGAGGACATATTTGATGCAATGACTCAAGCAGAAAATGATGGAGTACCCATTGCAGGCGTAAAAGGTTTATCAGCAATGGCAGTTGTACCAGAATTTAGATTAGATAAGCGGTGTAATTGTGGAAGGTTTTCATAACGTTTATGAAGGTGTTGCAAAAAAGTTTACAAATTTAATTACTGTGGAAGTTGCCGACGGATGGTACGTTGGAAATCCAGTTAATAAAGCGCTTATTAACGACCAATTGAGATTAACGAAAACACCCAGTAGACTTTCACGCAGCCCTCGCAATATCGATGAATGTTCGTCTTGGAAAGGCACCGAATGGAGAAATTGGCTGATATATTATTGTCCTGTAATTCTGAATACAATTATTCCCGCAGAAGGTCATGAAGTCATTACAAAACTGTCGGAAGCTATTTTCTTATTAAACCAACATTCTATTACAGATGTCGATTTGGTTACAGCAGAAGCATTAATAACAGAGTTTGTGACCTTGTATGAAGAACACTTCGGTCTTGAAAGGATGGTTTATAATATTCATTTGTTATATCGACATCTTACAACTACAGTAAGAAATTGGGGTAATATGTGGGTACATTCAGGAGCTATCTTCGAGGCATGGAATAAAAAAATGGTAGATGATATTACAAGTCCCAACGACCGCGGAGCGCAAATTATACATCGATTTTTACTTATGAAGTTTCTCGAAGATATGACATTAAATGACGCTATTAACCAAGAGGCTCGAAATATAATTTTAAATGATTTGCAGAAGGCCCGCTGGTATCTGCCGCCAGATGCTGACACGGGACGATTTTTTGCAGGACTGAGAGCAACTGGAGTTGTGCGCTTCGAAGACGACGAATTGGAGATAATACGTGAAGCAGGATTGTTTGTTAATGCAAACACTAATTATACAAATTACAATACTGCGTTAATCAACGGAGCAAAATATAAAGCTTTCGATTTGACAGAAAGGGACAAATGTGATCATCTAGTTTACTCTACTTCTGGGTATTATATATGTAGGAAAATTATTTCCTTCGTTGATATTGGCCAAAACACTGTGTCAGGTATCATTGGGGCAAGGTTGAGAACCCGCAACCCAGTCTTCAACACCAGTTATATAAAACCTTACACACCGGAGGCAGAGGAGAGGTTTCTGCAGTATTTAGACATTATATCTCCAGCGATTTCTATGCAATCGGGTAATCAAGTTGTTATTATGCCTATAGCAAATAGTTGGGAAACAGACTAGGTAAGCAGTAATCATGTACATGTAAAATTCAGTTGAAAAACTTTATATATTAACCTTATTTAATGTTTCAGATCAAGACTGAGTTATTCATTGTATAAATCATACAAATTCACAGAAAATTGTTCATTGAACATCATGTTGCAGTTACCATATTTTTGTAACAAGTTGGTCTCACATCATTATTTTATATAATACAATTTTTGTACTAAATAAAATGAATCATTTCTCAATAAATAGTGTATTTTTATGCTTATGATTCTTTTTATATAAAAGAAATTTTGATTAAAATTAATTTTCAATTTTAAAACTCAAAAAATATTGAAATGTGTATAATTAAATAATGAAAAATATTGGTAAACATTTCAGTTTTATAATCAAAGAATAGGCAAGTTGTTAATTTCAATAATTCCGAACATTAGACATGAAAATTTGAAAGTTTAAATAATTTCAAACAATTTAAAATTTCTAAAATGTAATATACAAATGTTCCAAGAATTAAAAAAGTTCAAAAAATCTAAAAAATTATTATGATTTAAGAATTAAATAATTTTTTAAATTATTGAACATTGAAAACAATTATTTACATAAAAAAATATTATAAATACAAATGTTTTAAAAAAATTAAATTCATGAAAAGTTACTAAAGTTGCAAGGTGTGAGTCATTATGTATACCTTAATACAATTCTGACCCGAATACGATGGTATATTGACGACAATTCGACGGAAACCCGTCCGGTTGCATATTGTCAGGGATATGCACTGCATGTACGTTTAAATAACAAAACTTACTGCGTCAATATGGCTTGACGTAATTTTAATAAAAAGATTGTTGTCAGTGCAAGACTTAGGTTGACGTGCTCCCGCAAGATGTTCTTTGTAAGGGCATATGTGCCCTATGGCCAGTAACTTTATTGCTGCTGGGAGGGTATTTGCTCTCAAGGCCCTACTGTGATATTCAGCATCGACGACAAATTTCTTGCAAACTCGAATCTTTAAAACAATCAGAATATAAAATTATATATGTAATAAAATATCACAGTCAATTTAATTACATTTAATTTGAAAAAATTGCAATAATTACGTCAATTTTATTTTAAGAAGATGTTCAACTGCTAAAATCCCGGAATTAGTGATTTTTCATTTTATTTCCATAATGTTATGTAAAATTTAATTACCTTAGTTAAGCACTATGTTGGAAGAAAATTATTGATTATCAAATTTAAATTGTTGTTGAATAATTCAGAAGAAAATTTTGAAAAACGTAAGATCCCTATTGAACTAAATTTTCCATTTTTGATAAAAATTTTCACGTTCATTTGACAATGAAAAAGTACATTCATCATACAAGAATTTTCTCCCACTGATACGACATAGTGCTTAACTAAGAAAATCAAATTTGACATAGCAATGTGGAAATAACATGAAAAAACACTAATTCCAGAATTTTTGCACTTGAACATCCTCTTGACTTAAAAAAAATTAAACTTTAAAGTTAAAACTGCAAAAACTAAACTCATCGTAAATAGCATGAATAAATATTATTTTGTAACATTAATTGTTTTTTATTTTGGATACATTTTTTATAAACAAAAAATACTATGTTTAATTTAGGCAACCAAAAACCCGCGATTCTTAATTCACTTCTATAATAATTCACTATTGTATTACACATGATCACCAGTTAAGAAAAATAATAATAATATTAAAATGAATGTTTTGATCCATCCAAAAATATGTTCTTACAAATGGTTTTCCTTCGTTTACTTCATCTTCTGTAATAACAAGGTCCGTAATTTGTACGGTTGAACCTTTTCCTTTATTGGTCCCAGTTTTATCTTGTTCGGATTGAACCATATCGTCTAGTCGTGAATGATTCTTGTCTACCTTTGCGCCGTTGTTTTCATTTCGGGTTTGCTCCTGTATAAATTGCATGTATTATTCAATATATTTTTATAGTTTTTTACACAACTTAAAGATAATTTGTTTGAATTCAAATAAAATTACAATATCAATTTATCAAGTCAATCATTAAAGAGGATGTCAAAGCTCTTCTTACCAACTAGACGGTTTTCTCATTTTTTATCAATGTCATATGAAAAAATGGCCATTATTTATAATCAAATTTAGCTCATCTTTGGGAAGTCGTTTTGGAGGTGGAAAAAAAACGATTTCCCGAATTAAAGCTACAACTTACATTTAAAAAATTTGGTTTTGCGTTAAAAACATTTTTCCAAAATTAAAGAATAGTCTAGTTCATTTAGATTTTATTAATTTTAAAAAGTAATGATATTATTAGAAAACGCCCTAACTCCGGAATCCCAAAACTTTGACATCCTCTAAAGATTAAAACTTATTTTTTAAACTTATTTTTAAAATAGGAACATTCAAATTTGTTGAAAAAATGTTTACACAATAAATATACATTAATAAAATGCTCGGCGTAGACTCATATGTAACGTGTATAGTGTCAACCAATTGCTAGGGCGCTGTATCCTTTTTTTGTTAAACATTTTATTTACAATTTTGATATGAATAAACATTAAAAAGCTAAGAAATATTTTTTAATCAAAGAAACATTTTAACTTTCAAAAGCTCAGTTGAACAGAAAATTTGTTGTTGCAATATAGTAAATCGTTCAATTTTATGAATATAATATATGTTCTTACAGTAATTGATTTTTTGCGGTTCACTTCCTCTTCTTCAATGACATCTTCTTCAATAATTGGTTGAACGTTAGCATCTACTTGTCTATGGGACCCAGATTTACCTCGAACCACATGATCTCGTCCAAAACGATTGCTGCTTACGTCAGTGCCGTTGCTTTCATTTTCAGATTGCTCCTGTATAATTATATGTTTTATTTATTTAATTGTTTTAATTTTTTCACACCATTTTATTATAATTTTTTTTAATAAAAACTATTCAATATAAATTTATTAATGAAATTAATAAATTTCATTAATACAGGCGCTGCATGTTTTTTTTTGCTAAACAATTTATTTTAATTTTCAATGAATAATCATTAAATTGCTAAGAATTATTTTTTAACCAAACAAATATTCTAACTTGCAAACACTTAGTTAAAAATGAAATTTAATTTTGCTATAAATAATTAAATTTATTAAAATATGATGTATATTCTTACAAATGATTGTTTATCGCTCAGTTCATCTTCTGTAATAGCATGGTTCATATGTTGAGCGATAGCACCTATTCCTTTATGGGACCCAGCTTTACGTTCAACCACATGATCTTGTCCAGAATGATGGATGTTCACATCAGTGCCATGGCCTTTATTTTCAAGTTGCTCCTGTACAACCACATGCATGCTTTTATTTAATAACAATTTTGTATATTAGGGAAAAATATTCCTTATCATATTTTCTAACTATTATAATGATTAAATGCTTTATAGAAATTAACAACAATAATATTAATAAAGACCGCATGATTTTTAATATTACTTTTACTATTTTAAAAATATTTCTAAATAATTTATCTATTATGTGATTACAAATTAATTTCTCTTCAACTGTTCTATTTATTTTGAGACCGAAAAGATTAATTTATTATTTTGCCATGTGTTTGTAATAAAATTATCTTTTTCTTAATTAAAAGAAAATGGAGTAAATAAGTAAATAATTATAAAGCTACTAACTGAAGAAAATTAATGAAAAATAAGTTTTGTAAGTATTCTTATTGTTTAAAATTAAATATTGTTCAATTGCAAATTAATGTACACATTGTTGTATTATAATATAAAATAATTATAATTTTTAAACATTTTTATTAATAATATAAGCTATCTATATGTAAATAATCTGTTGAAATGTTCAATCCCAAATAGTTGATACGAATAAAATTATTTACCTTGTACTCTTCTGATTGGATCTCTGGTATAATTTGTATTATGTCATCATTAACTAGTAAAGGTTCATGAATCCGCACCTTAAACAAAAATGTCATTTTAATAATAGAAGTTTCTGTATGATAAAAAAGAAATCTGTTTTTGTGAATAATGTAAAATCACATTTCTTTTCACTTATAAATTCAATATAAAAAAATTATAATTTATAATTACTTAAATGTTTTAATATCATGTCGGTATACAAAAGATTTTTCTTTTCTTATAAATAATTAATAATTACTGTAGGAAAAGTAATTTAATAATTCGTGCAGTTACAATACTCGCCTTCGGCTCGTGTTGTAAACTTCGCACTGATTAAAAATTACTTTTCCCACTTGTGAAGTAAAATACTATTTCCTAACGAAATTGAGAGAAGTGCTCACTTCTACCACCGAGTTAGGAAAACGTTTTTATCCTTTTTTTCGTTGCGAATTTCAAATTTGGATATCTCTTTCTACTGGGCCTTGTCGGCCAGAGAAGGGTTAAAATATAAAAACATTTTTACAATAACATTGAATACCTGATTGTTATCAATATGATTGTCGGCAATATCCAAGGTCGCTTGTGGTTTTATTGTTTGACAATTTTGTACTCTCTCCAAATGTTTCTTTATCCAAGAAGTACTGTTGGCTCGAATATTTTTTTTCGCGACTTTTTTTGTTGCCTACATAAAAAATATATTTAAAGTATGTATACAAAATGTGTGACAAAAAAAATTATACATTTATATCCAGAGTGATATTTTGTCAGAGAAAGATTGTAGTATGTTAACAACATATGAATATTTTTTAAAAACAGTTGTTCCAGTAAAAACTAACATAAATCATAAAGTAGTAATAATAATAATTTGACAGATCATACTTTTGAACTTGATTACATGACATTATATAACGTTAATCATTTATTTCAAAAATTATTCTAATAAAATTTATTTTGGTAAAATTACCGTAACTGCAGGAATTTCCGTGGTAAACATGAAATGTATAAATAATTCAATATTTTATTTTCGATAATTATAAATAAAATAAAAGATGAATTTCTTTAAAAAATAAGATCAAATGTAATTAATTGAATTACACAATATATCATGTTCTTTTTATACATGAAAAATTTATAGTAATATAAATATAAAAAAATATATTAAGACAAACCATTAATAGTTTATTATATATTTTCAATAGTGATTCCGTTAAACATTATAGGTATAGAGCTTACATTTTTTTTAGCTGCTTTTTGAAATTTTGTAATACGTTTTTTCGGTTCTTGTATAGTTGGAGAAAAAAGTTTCCGCGGGGTCTTTATTTTTCTCTTTGAATCTGTGAATTAAAACATTCATGTATGTTAAAAAAATTCATAACGTATTGTAATAAGTGTAAAACTGTAATTTAAATCAAACAAAATGACACATTAAAAAACATAAGATTACATTACTTTTCTTTTAAACATTACAAAATTTTAAACATTACAAAACAACATTACAATAGGATATTCTTAAAGAAAACAAATGAACAAAATTAAGCATACCACCATCACTGACAGCATTTCGTCGACTTTTGTAATATGGTAAACTCATTTTAGATAATCCTGTTGAAGAAATAACAGTTAATAAATATGAAGTTAAACTGAATATTTTTGTTTTATTTTTTTCATTCCGTTTCGATAAAATATTTCAATAAATAAAAATTAATATTAATAATGGTTTATGCTAAAAATAAAAGTACTAATTAAATTATATAAAATAAGATTTAAAAATTGCATCTATGTTAAAAGAAGACATTGTAGAAATTCAAAATTCAAGAATAGCATGATAAACATAAAACTTTTTGGAAACAAATTGTATTATAAAGGACAACAATAATAATAATTTCATATAATATCCAATAATCAAATTTCAATACTTACTTGCTTAAAAGAATGAGTGCCAATCTGTTATTTCCAAAGAAAAGAATAATACATTTAACCGCGGTCAAAGCATTCATAGGATTGTACGTGCACGCGCGTCGTTTGTTTATGTACTCTCTCTCTCTTTCTCTATGACTCTGTCTTTTTCGCTCAACAAACGCTTGCATTGTTTTTCGCGCGCAAATATGAAAATTCGAAAATGAAGATTTTTGAGATTTCAATAAATTAAATATGTATTTTTAAATTTTAAGTATTTTTAAAATTATGACAAAAAATTGTGAAATGTTTAAAGAAACTTGGATGTATATAACATTTGATAATAACTGCAATTTAACAAAATAAAATTTGATAAATTTTCAAAAAGTTAATATAAGCATTTTTTAATTTGTATTAAAAAATGTATAAATTGTAATCTTATTTTTTTATTGGACTACGTATTACATTACTAGTATTTGCAGTAAATTACATGTACAATATTATGCGATTATTTCCGACCATTTTCCGACCGTTTTCCGACCAATTTCCGACCGTTAACGGTCGGATAGTAAACCGCCAGGGTTTCTCTGCAAAGTATAAAAGCAATGGGACACAAGAAGGAGAAATGGGATAATACTTGGTGCTGAAAATATATGGAATTAGATTTAAAAAATGTCAATCTATTGTGTGAAATTTGATGCTATGAACTTGTGGCAAATTTAAACATGAGATTGTTTTTAAACTCGATTATCTCGGGTCACTGAATCGATTAAATTAAAAGTAGGAGCAACTGGTGTAATTGTGACACATCGATTGGTACAATAAAAACAATGTTTATTTAATATGTTAATAATTTTTTAATAGTTTTAACCTCAAATCTTAAAGTGACATAACTATCACAATTTTGTGTTCAATTTAAGTGTGTTAAAATTAAGTGTCACATTTACCCCAAACTGTAAACAATTACCCCAGTCGCCCCTAATTATATGAAACTTTTATGAATCGTCGCTCTAAGAACTCACCTTATGGAGGAATTCGCATGATAACCAATTACGATCATCTACATCTAAATTTTTATCTTGAATTTCCGTGGCAAACAGATTCTCCGCAATCGATTTTTGTTTTGGAGTAAATCGAGACATTTTGAATTGTCACTCCCAAATCACTCCGAAATTAGACACGTACTTGAGGCACGGCGAGCCCAATGAAATCGACGCTCTGACGGATCAATTCAGACAACAATTACAACACGTTTATTAGCTTGATTGTTTATGTTTTGATTGCAGGACCGTAGCAAAGGGGAGCGGGGGCTCAAGGATTTTTTCCTATAACATTTTTAAAATTACTATTTTTTAATTAAAAAATGAAGTATTTTTCATAGTATTAATATTTGCCATTTCAGAAACAAATAATACTATTTAATCCGATGACTATTTTATGCAAAAATATAAATAAATAAATTTATACAGGGTGTACAAAAAGTTCCGGGACAGTTGAATATTTTGCTACATTTACAATGGACTGAAAAACCAAAAAAACCGGGTTTAATATTTCTCAAAAATTTATCGAATGACACTAAACACGACCCCCAACCCCTGCGTGCGAAGTTAAATACGCGTTTTTTTTGGTTTTTCAATCCGATGTAATTCCGCGAAATATTCGACCGTTCTGGAAATTTATGTACACCCTGTATAAATACTAAGTTTAAAATTTATTGTAAGAGCACGGGGAAAAATAAATGACTGATTCAGCATTGGCTTCCAATACTGACGACCTAAAAAGAGACACTAAACATATAAACACTCGAAATAAACAAGGTTAACCAAGAACATTGTCTGCCTTTGTCTGTTACACACATTTATATGGTATGTTTTTAGTGCGTCTCACCAATGCGTTTTCAGCATTGGTTTACGACTGATCCAGTCTTTTATTTTTCCCCGTGAGGTCTTTTTATTGGTTTCACAAATAAAATTTATCACCTAACCTGTAATTATTTAATATAAATTACGTTGCAATTATAACATAATAAAATTTTGTGTATTGTATATATATTTAAAATTAATGCAAAATTAAATTTATATGTACTGCTGAAATTATGATATTCATTTAATCTTTGAATTGTGTCACGTGACCGCAACAATCAAATGACGCTCTAACAAAGCGCCAATAGTCAGTTTGAATTCAAATATCGAAGGCAAAGGTAAGGTTATTTTTCAACAAGCATCGTTTTTTTAAATTGTTATTTTAAAAAAATACTCTTTAACACATTTTTCAGTTTGATTCAAAATTATTTAACTCTTTCAGCTTTTTTGTTATTGATGAACTATAATGTATTCTAAAACATTTTTTACAGAAAGAATCATGGAAAAACCAAATGAAGATGCAACCAGCAACGTTGAGGAAAGTGCGCTGAATAGAAGTAAGTTTATTTATTAACTTGAAGTTAATAAATATAATAATTATTTAATGAAAAATCAATAAATATGTTTTTTTTTGTTTTACAGGGCCTCATAAAAGAGGAGGAAAAAACACAGGTTGCGAAAGTTTTGGGCGGCCGAACGTTATAGAAACATGGCCGCCATGCTGCAAATGGCTCGTGTAATGTACGACATGCCACAGAAATCCAATTACAGGCCATCATTCCTCAGGCCAGGCCATTCCTCGGCAAGAAAACCACAGGAAGTGTTGCAGACTGAAGAAAGGTATAATAATTTTTATAATATTATAAAAAATTATTTATTTTTTAATATATGTTCAAAATTATATTTTAATTTTTAAAATTAATATTTACAGGACAGCAGCTGACACAAGTAAAAATGATTCTACTGAAGAAAAGGACAAGTCCCCTGAAAAAACTACCACCATGGAATGTCAATAAATATATAATTACAGATATATATTAAAAATATCTTATATTTATAAAATATCTTATATTTTATTCTTATAATTTGTTAATTAAAAATATAATAATTTATAAAATACAATTTAAATAAAGAAAAAATAAATAATTTAAATGAATCATCTAATTTTCGAATTTTACTTTATTTTACACCATAAAATATTATCCCATTTCTCGCCCTTGTATTCCATTGTTTTTATACTTTGCAGGGAGATTCAGAGACCTAATAGAAACACTTTTATAACATAAAAACCGTACTTGACATAATAATATGAAATGTCACATATTAGACTAAAGCTTTCTAAATCTATTTCCTTATATTTTCATCATAAAGTATCATGCCATTTCTCGCCCTTGTATTCCATTGTTTTTATACTTTGCAGGGAGATTCAGGGACCTAATAGAAACACTTTTATAACATAAAAACCGTACTTGAAATAATAATATGAAATCTCACATATTAGACTAAAGCTTTCTAAATCTATTTCCTTATATTTTCATCATAAAGTATAATGCCATTTCTCACCCTTGTACTCCATTGTTTTTATACTTTGCAGGGAGATTCAGAGACCCAATAGATTAACTTTTTTAATAAAAAAACCTGCCTCAAGTTCATAGCAGGAAAAATCACATTTTAGGCTGACGCTCTTTAAATTTAATTCCTTATATTTTCACCATAAAGTATTATCCTATTTCTCGCCCTTGAATTCCATTGTTTTTATACTTTGCAAGGAGATTCAGGAACCTAATAGACTCACTTTTATAACATAAAAACCTTACTTGAGATCATAATATGAATTATCACATATTAGATTAAAGCGTTCTATCTCTATTTCCTTATATTTTCATCATAAATTATCATCCCATTTCTCGCCCTCGTGTTCGAAAGTTTTTATACTTTACAGGGAGATTCAGGGACCTAATAGTGTCACTTTTATAATATAAAAACCTTACCTGAGATCATAATATTAAATCTCACATATTAGACTGACGTTTTCTAAATCTAATTCCTCATATTTTCAGCATAAAGCATCAACCCATTTCTCGCCCTCCTGTTCGATTGCTTTTATACTTTGCAGGGTCATTCAGGGACCTGATAGACTCACTTTTATAATATAAAAACTTTACTAAACATCATAATATGAAATCTCGTATATTAGACTGAAACTTTTTGATTTTAATTCCTTACATTTTCATCATAAAATATTATCCCATTTCTCGCCCTTGTATTCCATTGTTTTTATATTTTGCAGGGAGATTCAGGGACCTAATAGAATCAGTTTTGTAATATAAAAACTTTACTAAAGATCATAATATGAAATCTCATATTATAGACCGACGCATTAAGTTTGCATAGTATTACTAGAAATTCATGGATCTTTGATTCTGAAAGCGTCAGTATATTGCATAATCAAGAAAATGCAGAATCAAGTGGTTTCATTGGTTTGATTTCGTTTGCAAACGTGTTAAACCACGATAATAACAATTTTAGACTAGTTTTTTTAACCACCTAATTAAATGAAATTCCAGCGGCTCGAGAGAAAAAATATTACATTTTATGTATTTCGAACCCGTGCGTAATAAGCTATTATGCAGTCGTGCGTAATAGAGCGTGTTATTCTATTAGCGTATTACTATAATGTATTCTATTACGCACTAGTGCATAATAAGCCTATTACGCACGGGTTTTCGATACATAAAAATCTGTATTATACACGGGCGCCGCGCGCCCTGGTATCATAACGTATTATTATTTGAACTCAATGAGGAAATACATTTTGAAATGGTTTCATTTGTTTGATGTTATTCGCCTGTATGATATTCCAAAATAATAGCATTTAAGGACCCGCCGTAACCTTTTTAACCGCCTTAATCATTAAAATTCCTGCGGCTCGAGTAAAAAACCTTTTTATTCCACCCAAACTAGACTGAGAAATTTATTTTCAACTTGGTTCAATCGTTTGATTTTGTTTGCAAAAGTGTTATTCCACGATATTGGTACTTTAAGACCCGTCGTAACTTTTTTAACCTCGAGTGAAAAACCTTTCAATCCCACCCAAACTAGACTGGGAAATTCATTTTCAACTTGTTTCAATCGTTTGACTTTGTTCGCAAAAGTGTTATACCACGATAGTGGTACTTTAAGACCAATCGTAACCTTTTTAACCGCCTTAATCATTAAAATTCCTGCGGCTCGAGTGAAAAACCTTTCAATCCCACCCAAACTAGACTGGGAAATTCATTTTCAACTTGTTTCAATCGATAGACAATTCTTAGCGCGAGTTT